>CAUYQG010047603.1:0-15495 GCA_963574415.1 Tarsius wallacei
CTTGGACTCAGGGAGTACACACACATACCCATTGCATCATCATGTAGAGTGGTGGTGGAAAATGGGTCTCAGAGAACCCATAGCACAATCAGTGAACATTGTGATTTGCAAGTAATTTCTGAATACTAGCTCCCCATCCTCTACCTTATTCAACTCTTAAAACTATAAGAGACAGCAAAGCTTCCCACCCACAGTCCTGTTTCAAAATAGAACAAATTCAGAGCCCAGATTAGGGAAGAAGAGAGGGCTGAGCAAACATCAAAAATGAAAGCCTCTCCTACTGCCACTCAATAACAGAACTAAAGGGAAAAGAGAGAGAGAGAGAGACATCTGTCACAAATGAGGAAAAACCAATGGAAGACCACAGGTAATTTGAAGTGTAAAAAAGTGAAAACTCATGAAAAATCAGACCTCAGAGCCCAAACAATGGAAGTCACCAATGACTGGCCCCAGACTACAACAGGGATTAGGGAATGGACTGAAAGAGTGAATAAGACTCAAGAAAGACAAGATGCAATACTGAAAGAACTGGTAACAGAGATTTTGGCCACAAAAAATTTTATCCAGAAATAATAAGATGACAAGCATGGAAAGCAGAATTAATAAAGCAGAAGAAAGAATCTCAGAACTTGAAGACCAGAACATGATTTTAAACCAATCTGTAAAAAAAGAAAAGAAAAAAAGAAAACAAAAGAAAGAAAACTCAGAAGGAAAGAACAAAGTCTACAAGAGGTATGTGATTATATCAATAGAATGAACCTATGCCCTATTGGTATCCCAGAACAAGAAAGGGAAACAGAGAACACCTTGGAGCAAGTATTCCAGGAGATTATCCATGAAAACTTTTCCCATCTCCCCAGATGTGACAAGTCAAAAACAAGAGATACAGATAACCCCCACAAGATATCAAATGGGAAGACCAACCCCTAGATACATAGCAATTTGCCTAAACAAAATAGGCACAAAAGAAAAAATCCTAAAGGCAGCAAGAGTGAAAAGACAGACTACCTACTGGGGAAAACCAATCAGAATAGCAGCAGAGCTATCAGCAGAAACACTACAAGTAAGAAGGGACTGGAGTCCAATATTCAGAGTCCTTAAAAAGATTAAATGTCAACCAAGAATTTCCTACTCAGCCAAGCTTAGCTTCATCAGTGATGGAGAATTAAAATCCTTCCCAGGTATCCAATCCCTAAGACATTATGCAACTTCCAGACCAGCTCTACAGAAGATGCTTAAAAAGGTATTAAGTACAGAAGAAAGAAAGAGAAAAAGAATGACCACATACTTCCCAAGAGACCAGCAGAACACAGATCAACAGATAATACATCGCATTAGCAAACTTGAAAAACACACATACATCAACCTCAAAACTAAAAGAAACAAGCAAACAAAGAAAAAACTTTATAAGAACCTAAGGATAAGGATAAACAATCACATTTCAGTAATTAGCCTGAATATGAATGGAATAAATGCAACACTGAAAAGACACAGAATGGCAGACTGGATAAGAAACCACAACCCAATTATTTGCTGCATTCAGGAAATTCATCTCACTACAAGGGATGCACACAGACTCAAAGTTAGAGGATAGAAAACAAGTTTCCAGTAAATGGATCACAAAAGAAGACAGAAATCATGTTCTTTTTTTTTTTTTGAGTTGGAGTCTTACTCCATTGCCCTGACTGGAGTGCGGTGGCATGCTCCCGGCCACTGCAGCCTTGACCTGCTGGGCTCCCATGATCCTTTCTCCTCAGTCTTCCAAGTAGCTGGAACTACAGCCCTTGTTACCATGCCCAGCTAATTTTTGATTTATTGTACAGATGAGGTCTTGCCAAGTTGCCCAGGTGGGTCTTGAACCCGCAGGCTCAGGCAATCCGCTCACCTTGGCCTCCCAAAGCCCTGGGATTACAGGCTGAGCCACCGAGCCCAGCCTCTAATCATGTTCTTAATATCAGACAAAATAACTTTTAAGCTATCAAAAATTGAAACATACAAAAGGACACTACATAATGATAAAAGATTCAATACATCAACAAGAAATATCCATCCACAACATATGTACACCCAACACTGGAGCACCAGCATTTATAAAGCAACTACTAAGCAAACTAAGAAAAGATATTGACTCTAACACTATTATAGCTGGAGACTTAAATACCCCACTAAAAGCCCTAGATAGATCGTCAAGGCAAAAAAATCAACAAAGAGATACAGAACCTCAACTTGATGCTTGACCACATGAACTTAATAGATACCTACAGGATATTCCACCTAACAACCACAGAATATACATTCTACTCACCACCACATGGAACATTCTCCAAGATCAATCACATCCTCTGCCATAAATCAAGCATAAACAAATTCCATAAGGTTGAAATATTGCCTTTTCCTTCTCAGACCACAGTATAAATATCAACACCAACAAAACTTCCCAAAGCCCACAAAGACATGGGCACTAAACAGCATGACGCTGAACAACTACTGGGTCAGCACCAAAATCAAAACAGAAATTAAAAGATTCCTGGGAACAAAAGAAAATAAAGACACATCTTACCTAAAATTTTGGGATGCCATGAAATCAGTTCTAAGAGGGGAATTTATATCTTTATGAACACACATCAAGAAAATGGAAAGATCAAAGTTAACAACCCAATAAATCAGCTAAGGAAGCTGGAAAGACAAGATTACCAAAAACATAACTTTAGCAGAAGAATCCAGATCGCCAAAGAAAGAACACAAATATGGGACATAGAAGACAAAAACATCATAGAAAACATCAACAAAACAAAAAGTTGGTTCTTTGAAAGAATTTAACAAGATTGACAGACTCCTAGGCAGAATGACCAAGAAAAAGCCCATATAAACACACTCAGCAAGACAAAAGATCAAATCACAACTGACCCTGAAGAAATACAAAAGATTAGCAGAGATTACTATGCACACATGTTTGGAAACAAACTTAATAACCTTTAGGAAATGGGGGCTTTCTGACATCACACAACCTCCCAAGGTTGAAACAAGAAGACACTGAGATACTAAATAGACCAGTAACAACTAAGGAAATTGACTCCTCATAAGAAAACTACCTACAAAATAAAAAGTCCTGGACCTGACGGCTTTCCAGCAGAATTCTACAAAATGTACAAGGAGAAGCTGATACCAAATCTATTGAAAGTATTCCAGGCAGTTGAAAAAGATGGAATTATCCCCAAATCACTTTACAAATCTAACATCACACTGATACCCAAACCGGGTAAAGATTGAACAATAAAAGAGAACTACAGGTATATGTCCTTTATGAATATACATGCAAAAATCCTCAACAAGATTCTAGCAAATTGGATTCAACAACACATCTCAAGAACCATCCAGCATGACCAAGCAGGCTTCACACCTAGAATGCAGGGCTGGTTCAACATCCCGAAGACCATAAATGTAATTAAATACATCAACAGATGTAAAAACAACAACCACATGATTATATCATTAGATGCAGAAACAGCTTTTGATAAAATCCAGCATCGCTTCTTGATAAAAACTCTCAAACACCTAGGTATAGAAGGAACATACCTCAAAACAGTAAGTGCCATCTACGATAAACCCACAGCTAGCATATTACTAAGTAGACAGAAAGTGGAAACATTTCCCCTGAAAACCAGAACAAGACAAGGCTGCCCACTCTAACCCCTCTTGTTCAACCTTGTGTTGGAAGTCCTAACTAGAGCAACTAGATAAGTGATGGAAATTAGGTGTATCCAAATAGAAAAAGAGGAAGTGAAGTTATCCCTCTTTGCTGACGATATGATTCTATACCCCGAAAATCCAAGAGAATCTGTCAAAAACCTGTTTGCACTGATAAAGGACTTTGGCAAAGTCTCGGGGTACAAAATAAATTGCAAAAGATGGTTACATTCTTATACACCAACAACAAGCAGGCAGAGAACCAAATATAAAGCACAATCCCATTCACAATTGCCACAAAAAAATGAATTGCCTCAGTGTCTTTCTAACCAGATAAGTGAAAGACCTTTACAATGAGAATTACAAAACATTGCTCAAAGAAATCTAAGAAGACACAAACAAATGGAAAAATACTCCATGCTCATGGACAGGAAGAATGAACATTGTTAAGATGTCCATCCTACCAAAGGCAATCTACAGATTCAATGCAATACCCATTAAATTACAAGCATCATTCTGCTCAGACCTGGAAATGACAATATAGAAATTCATATAGAAACATAAACAACCGCAAATAGCCAAAACAATCCTCAGAAAAATAAACAAAGCAGGAGGTATTGCACTTCCAGATTTCAAACTTTACTATAAGGCTACAATAATCAAAACAGCCTGGTATTGGTACAAGAACAAGCATGTGGACCAATGGAACAGGATAGAGATCCCAGAAGCAAAATCTCAACTTCTTAATCAACTCATTTTTAACAAAGTCTCCAACAGCAATCACTGAAGAGAGGAGAACCTATTCAGTAAACGGTGCTGGGAAAACCGGCTGATCACATGCAGAAGATTGAAACAGGACCCCTTCCTATCACCAGACACAAAAATTAACTCTAATTGGATCAAAGACCTAAACATAAAACCTCAAACTATAAGAGTCTTAGAAAATGCAGCTGACACCGTTATGGAAATTAGAACTGGCAACCAATTCCTTATCAAAACCCCAAGTGCCCATACCATGAGAGATAAGAGAGACAAGTGGGACCTCATCAAACTGACAAGCTTCTGCCAAGCAAAAGAAACCATCAAGAGAGTGGGGAGACAGCCCACAGAATGTTAAAAAATATTTGCCAACTGTATATCTGATAAAGGCCTAACATCCAGGATCTACAGGCAACTCATATGTGCTGAAAGGAAAAAAACAAACAGCCTCATTAGGAAGTGGGAAAAAGACATGAATAGACACTTCTCAAAAAAAGATATATGGGTAACAAACAGACACATGAAAAAGTGCTCAGCTTCACTCATCATCAGAGAAATGCAAATCGAAACCACACTGGGATACCACCTAACCCCATTGAGAATGGCCATCATTAATAAGTCAAAGAACAACAAATGCTGGTGAGGAAGCAGAGAAAAAAATTATGCGTCTACACTGCTGATGGGAATGCAAACTAGTGCAACCTCTTTGAAAGACAGTGTGACAATTTCTGAGACAAATAGAATTTGACCTCCTATATGACCCAGCAATTCCACTATTGGGAATATACCTGGAGGAACTCAAATCATTCCACCAAAAAGATACCTGCACACGCATGTTTACTGCAGCACTCTTCATGAGAGCAAAAACATGGAACCAACCATGCAGCCCATCTAAGCTGGGCTGGATAAAAAAAAATGTGGTACATATACACACTGGCGTACTATGCAACCATAAAAGACAAACATATGGAATTTGCCACAATTTGGAAGGATTGAGAGATTATACTCAGTGATCTATCACAGGAACAAAGAACAGTGTACCATACGTTCTCACTCATAAGTGAACCTTGAAATGATTATCCTAATACTATCAGAAAGGGACTGGCAGTTGTGGGAGACTGCCAGGGGGGATGTGATTGGCAGTTGAAGTAATCTGCCAGGGGAGGGAGGTACATCTCATTAACAAGGGCAACTGCATAATGAACATTTGTATACTTAGCCCTGAATTGTACCCTACATCTTTAAATTACAAAAATTTAAAAGTTAAGAAAAAATATACAGGTGTGGTGCTGCCTGCCTATAGTCCAGCTAGTCAGCAGGCTGAGGTGAGAGGATTCCTTTCGCCCAGAAGTTCAAAGATACGGTGAACTGGGATTGTGCCACTGCACTTCAGCCTAGGTAACATAGAGTGAGAGACCCTGTCTCAAAATCATCATCATCATAAATGAACCTTTGAGGAGTAAAACAAAATATAATCACCTCCAAGGGAGAAAACTATCAAACTGTCCTCAAACTTGTTCACAACAAAAATCAATGCTAAGAGAAAGTGACATAACCTCTACAAAAAAAAGTGGAAGATAGAAATCATGACCAAGGATTTTTATGCCTATATTAAACATCAGATTCTTAGAGAATGTTGTTTTCATGATAAGTTTTTGAGGATTCTCATACAAAAAGAACTTGAACCAGACAAATGGGAAATAAACTGTTGATGAGTAGTGCATCTTTAACTGTAGATCTAATACACTAAAATAAGTCTGGGACTTGGATGACAGAACAAAGTGTGAGTGCTATTTACCCTGACAGTACAGAAAAAATTACGGCAACAAAAATTACGAGTAAAAGGAGAAAAGAAATTTGAGTAAATTATTTTTTCTCACTTAAAATAACTGTGGTGGGGAGTTATCAAGCTGACAATTAATAAAGTTTTCAATTAATAAAGGATCAAATATGTTTAAAACCATAAATTTAAATACACAGAAAGATAATATAATTAGTTAAAATCAGATGATGGAGGAGAGAGAAAGAAGAAGAAAGAGAACTGCATACAGTGAAAATTAATAGAAATTTGGTAAGTAAATGAATAAATAGTGACAGGCTACAATTAATCTTATTGTCATATCAACAAAAGGCTAAATTTACTTATAAAATAAAAAGAGTTTCAGACCAGATCACATTAAAACCCAATTTAATATTGTATACAAGAGCCACACCTAAAACAAATGAGTCATAAAAGCTGAAAATAAAAGAATGAATAAACACATGCCAGGCCAGTAAAAATAAAAGAAAGCAGGAGTTGTAATCTTACTATTTGGAAAATTGAACTCAGGCCCCAAAGCAATAAATAAAGAAGAAAGTACTAGGGGGACCCAAAATAACCTGGAATTAATTTATTTAAAAATGTGTATTTTTACATGTTTAAATCAGTCACTTTCAAAGTACTCTCTGTTCAATATAATATACCTATCAATATGCTTTTTCTACTACTCAAAATAGTTTTTGAACATGTCAATTTTGATGTCTTTTAGTGCTTCTGCCGTTTTTTGGGCAAAATGTTTCTCTTTGAAGACTTTTTTCATCTGTGGAAACAAAAAAAAAGTCACTTGTGGTAGAACAGGTAAATAGGGTGAGACATGGAGATCATGCCATTTTTGGTCAAAAACTGCTGAACACTCAGCAGGGTGTGGGCAAGTGTGCTGATAAATCATTCTTCATGAAATGTGCAAACACATTGAAAGAATCTTAAAAAAAAAAATCACTGGAGCCAAATACAGCCTCTCATAACAACACTAGCTGGCACACTGATGCTGATGTTTTCCTGGAACACTTACCAGTGAGGAAAGCCTGTACTACAAGAGACCTACCCTCCCAAAAATAATCTGGTTTCTGTGGGTCCCCTCTCATATTTTAATTGTAAAGTGTACAATGCATAGTAGTTATGAGTACCTGGACATTAAATAATATAGCATAAATATTCACAGAGTGAAAAACAGCACAGAGCCAAAAACTTAGATATACTTCATATATTATGAAATATAAACATAATAGAAGAGAATGGTAGTGGGAGATTTTAATACATATTTTATAATTCACGGAAATTGACTGGAAGTAAGAAAAAAAGGATATCATTTAAAACACCTAAGAAACCACATACTCACACATTCGCTTACACAGAAACATATATGACTACTAAAATCAGAACATTTTTTATTTCCAGTACCTTTGTAATAGTAACAAAAATTAACCATATACCCGGCCGCAAGGAAAAACTAAATAAGTTCTAAAAAATGGAAATAGTACATATGACATTCTGTGCTCCTAAGGCCATAAAATTAAAAATTATAACAAATTGAGAAAAGCTAGGAAAAAGCAGAAGAAAAAGCAACCAAAAAAGAAAACGCAAAGGCCTTATATTAACAACTCTTGGATCAACAGAATATCTAGACAAATTGTAGAATATCTAGAAAAGATTGAATGAAAATACTGCATGTTAAACCTATTGGATACAGTCAAAGCTCATGCTTCCTGAGTTTTATGCTCAGGCAAAAATTTATGGTCTTAACTATGTTAGTAGGCAGTAAAAATGAAAATAAATAATATTAGTATCCAACTTAAAATATTAGAATAATAATAAAATAAACTCAGAAAAATCAGAGGGAAATTAATTTTAAAGGCAGAAATTAAATTACCTAAAAAGCAGAATTATGAAGTATGTAGAAAATTTGTTTTGAGTTACAAATGTCAAATAGATGCAAAGTACTATATAAGAAAATTCACTATAGAGACATTCAAAGAATATTTAAGGATAATTCAAATCTATCCTAGTACATTAGGATTGTCTTCTAAATAAATATAATTTAGTAAACTGATTCTGGAAAAGAGAATTAAAAACCCTAGAATATTCCCTTACCATATATTTAGAAATTTGTCAAAGAGCTCCCAACTAATAAACATTTTCACAAGGTAAATTGACCTAACCTTTAAAGAATAAATAAATCCAGTGCTATTTCAAAAACTGTGGGGCATACAAAATGAAATAAATCTTCCAGATCTGTTTTATGACTTAGGCATCACCTTAACACCAATAAAGAACAGAGATTGCATAAGTAGAAAACCACAAATTAAGCCATATTTTGAATATTGATGCAAAGTATTAACAATGAGAATGCAGCAATACATTACACATAAAATCTCTGTGGAAAGGAGAACTCAGTGGCACTGAAGGGACACTGGTCTTTTATACTTTGTGAACTCTGAATCAAATGAATGGATTGTGTAGTCAGCAATTACATTGTAAAATTCTCCTCAGAAAAAGAGAGGATTTGTTTCAAGCTTGTGTTTTTTAAACATGACTATTTTTATGCATTCAGCATAAAATGTTTTCCATAAATATTTTTGCTGATATCATTGATGAGGGATGAGTTCTGCATGTGCGTACATTTAATTGGTTCATTGATATTAGATATGCTTCATTCTAGATCATGAATTATTGCCCTCAATTTGCAGATGACAAAATGAGCTATGGAGATGAATCATCTCCTGTAGCCCCTTTCTCACTTGCTGTTTCAAGTGCTGCTTAGTGCAGGAAACCTGGGCAAATTTCCTAGCCTTTTCTCTAAAAAACACAAACCAAAAAGTTGTTATTTTATTTTAAAAATTAGGATAATGAAAAATTTTCCAAGGGCTCTTTAAAAGATTAATTAGATAACATATATAAAAGGGTTAACATTATACCCACATTAAATAGTTGCTCCTATCTGTGTATGCAGATAAAGAAGAGTCAGCTTTTATATGGGAACATCAACTTTTGGAAAGATTTCTTCAACAAATGTTTATTAGACACCTACTTTGTAATAGGTGCTATCTTGGCTCTAGAGGACACACCTATGAATACAATTGATAAAAACTCATGGAATGTAATTCCTTGATATAAGTAGCACCAATCAAACTTATCCTTTAAAAAATTTGTAATTAGTATACGTTTATTGCTTGCAGTTATGGAGGCTAAGAAGTCCGAGATCAAGGACCTGGCAGGTTCAGTGTCTCGTGAGGGCTCATTCTCCGCTTTCAAGATGATGTCTTAAACTCTGCTTCCTCTGGAAGAGGCAAATGCTGTTTCCTTAGATGCCAAGGACCAGAGGGCAAAAGGACTTAACTAGTTCCCCTGATCCCTTTAAAAAGGGCACTAATCATAAGGGCTCTACCCTCTTGAAGTAATCACCCCCTAAAGGCTCTTCCTCTTCATTTTAAATGTGTACTGTGTTGTGTTGAACAACATAGCATGGCATGCCTCCCCCACTTCTCTGCCTTCCTTCATCATTCTCAGAGAAGAGAGGTCAAGGTTACCGGTTCAGACCTCAGTGCCTCTACTTGTGACCTTCAGACACTGGAGTGTCACTCGTCACAGTGACTTTCTGGAGTAGCTGATTCTGCTTGACCTGAAAGCCAGTCCCTGGCTTGATTCTGCTTGTCCTGAAAGTCAATGCCTGCCATGCAGCTGAACTTCCCAAGGGCATATTTCAAGAACAGATATGTCTCTACCATGGAGTAAATCTCACTTGAAACTATAGCAAGTGGGACTAGAAAGTAAATGTATACTTTCTGGCCATTCAATGTTTCTTTTTTTTTTTTTTTTTAATTTGAGGGACTTTATTGATGTCAATCAAAATCCAGATCTAATACTGGATAGCTGCTATGAAAAGAAGAGTGGTTGCTTGAAATAAACTAGGGATCCATTAGATTAATCAGTCACTGGGAGACAAAATGTCTCCTTTTGTCCAGAAAAACATTATGATTCTATAACTTCTCTAGCATTTTTAATTGTATAATTTAAATGACCCTTGCACTTAACCGAAGACAACAAAATATGCCTCACTTAATATTTCTTGTTTGAGACTTCTTGACACTTCATTTGTTTTATTTAATGAACAAGGATCAATTGAGTTGGGAATGGAGTTATATTTTCCTATTCAGGAAGCATCTGGTTCTAGGTCAGTAGTAAAGAAAGCACCCAACTGTGTAACAAATGTACACTTTCAGCTTGTGTAGTAAAGGAGGAATTTTCCAAACAGAATGTTGACATTATCTTGGTTTATTATGCATGAAACAGAACTCATGTCCTGTTTTTTATATGGTTTCAGGCATTATCAAATAAGGAAGTACCTAGATTCCCAGGGCACATCTGTAGAACTTACTCACGAGGAGCACAGAAGATGAAGTGTGATAGGAAAATATCCCCCCATACCCTAAATCCAACAATCCTAAACTCAACACTAACTCACAAGTGCTTTCATTTTTTTGTAAAAGGGAGTAAGAAATAAAGATTCTGGCATAGAAATGATTAGTCATGGCCATTTTCAGAGACTGTACTGCCAGCTCTTTTTTCTTAAGTAAATTACTCTGAGTTTTCTGTAAACAATTACAAAGATGCTTATCTTTGGTCAAAATTTCCTTTCCCTGATTCAAATTTTGCCATTGAAATGACCTCCTTCACACAGAAACCCACAGTCTCCTATCATGAGGGTGAGATATCTTTTAGATTGCTATTGATCACTCCTAAAGTAAAAGTTTTCCTGTGAATTAAAGGTTCCCCCATCCCTGTTCACTTCAGGTTTACAAAATTGGGTAACAAAATTAGATTGTTATAACCAAATGAAAAGTCACTGGGCCACTAAAAGTGGGCTAAAAAATTTTACTCTACACTCAACAGAAATCTACTTTTAAATCAACACTATCACAAAGCCAAATGATTTTCATGTTTGAAGATTAAGCAAGGACATTAAGCATGTTCTAGATTAATGAAGAATATTTTGAATCTTAGGCAAGTAGTAAGTGAGGAGTTGTATAACATTTTGGATAAAACAAAACACATTTATTATAGTAATTATAAAATACTGGAAATAGATCAATTCTTCATTCTAACGACTGGAGGTTTGAGTTGGGTGGTTGCAGGCAGAAACAAAGAACCTCAGTACCACATGTTCTCACTCATCAGCAGACCCTGAACATTTACCATAATACTTTAAGAAAAAGATTGGCAGTAGCTGGAAACTGCCAGGGAAGTGAGGTGGACACATAACATTAATAAGGGTATCTGATCTCAAACCATGTGAAGTGGGGATCAAAGGGAGGTCCAAACTTTGTTAGTATGGTGTCCACTTGTACCCCACATCTTTAAAATAAAAATAAAAAACAGCAAAAAAAGCCAAATCCAATTTATATTGTCAGAATGATAATACGTCCTCTGTTAGTGACCTAGACATATCATCAGTCAAGAGGTTACACAGTAGTGACTCACCAATGACAAGAAGGTTAACATTTTTACTGAATTTCTGATTCCTGCAGAAGCAGTTGTAATTCATTTGATTACATATTTTGAATAAACACAGCATATTGCTATTTTAGTGAATAAGTTAACCAGATATTTCTGGCTTTGACTGCAATGGAAATCAAATCCTAGAAACAAAAGATATTTATATATGTATTACCAGTTTCAAAAATAGGCATGAGGAAGAGAATATTAAACAGATTTATATTTATTTATCTAAGTAGTGGTATTTACTATTAAAAGTTGTCTTGTACCAGCACAAGGATGACTGAAAGAATCATTTATAAATTAAATCATAATAAAATTATATTTTAATGAAAAATTAAGATAATAATCTAAAAGCCATATATATTTAGCAGTCTTAAAGCCTTTATTTTGTAAGGTAATACAATAATTAAATCCAAATAATCTTTCTGATAATCATGAACATTTGAGCATAAATAGTTTAAAAATATAGGGTTTAAAAATTTCCAGTCTAACCTCTTTTATTCTCTTCACATGACATAACTATAGCACAAAAGTGTCTCACAGAGAAATCAAATAAAAAAGTCTTCTGTATAATTATGCACACATTATGCACACAAATGATAAGATTCTTTGATGTTAGAGGAAATGTGAAAGTGACTATTTAAATTGAAAACCATTTTTATAGACTTGATGATAGGATGTGCTGACTGGTAATTGTTACTAATGTATTTATCCTGAAGAAATTCAATTTGTACCTCTTACGTGGGTACCATTTCAAAATCTTTGATGGAAGAATAAATAGGTGGATATTTTTATTTAATCTGGGAACTTTTGAGTGATACCGATCAAAAATATTTCACTTAAATAGTGAAATTTAATACACCAGTACAATGTTTCAGCGTAATTTTATCAGTGCCTTTTTTTACATGGGTCATGCTATCAATACCTTATCTTTTTGCTGAATGGCTTTGTAAATTTGGACTTGGAGCATTGCTAACTTGTATCAAATTTAATGACCTAGAATCTGTTGCAGACTATCTTAGGAGATGGAGACAGCCTGATCCATCCAGGTGATGACCTTCTGAGGTTCAGAAAACCAAAACCAAGCTGTACTTTTAACTCATATATTTTATTTATTTGTTGCTCTTGATGCTGTGCTGCCAATGATTTTCAATCATATAAAATCATCAGTAAAACACATTTCTACAGGACTGGCCTCACACTTAGGAAATATGTACCACGGCCTATACTTGGGGAGAAACTTTCAGATTGTTAACCAACAAATTCATCATATTATGGTGAAAACGATTCAAAGAATTTTAATATTTGAGAAGAATAATCAGTTTTTAAAAGCACTGATATCATCATTTTACTTTCTGTCAGCTACTTAATACTTTCTAGGTAATTGATTTGGGGAATTTTTAGTATTTTATTTTTTAAGTTAAAATGCATATTTAGAAGATGGAATGATTTAAAAACAAGCACACTTGAGTTAATTAATGGGTGTGTGAGTGGTTGAAAACTGTGAAGATTGCAAATAGTTTTGAGAAGGAGAATGAATCATTACCAAGGAATATTCAATTACCAAAATTATGTTTTAGAAAAATATTTAATTTGAGGAAATATTTATGATACAAAATTAAGTAAATAGGTAATGGATATAATATAATCCCAAGTTCTAAGTACTGATGAACGATAAACTAGATTATTAACAATTATGATCTTTGGGTTATAGAATAAAGGGTGATTTTTATTTTCTCCTTTATATTATACTTCATTTTTAATACTGTGTAGTAGTTAAGAATACAGGTTGAGGTTTATGTCTTAGTTCTATTACTTACTTGGATGTGTTAACTATCCTCTCCTTAGTGTCTTTTTCTTGCATGTAAAATAAGGAAAATAATATTTATCTTATAGGGTTCTTGTGACACCTCAATGAGACAAACACATAGAATACTTAGTTCTGTGATTTCCATATAGTAAGTGGACAATAAGTGGTAAATATTATTTTATATATTTTATTAAAACATCTGAAAAATAATGATTTATAAATTTAAAGTATCCTTGAGTACAACTGAAAAATAAAGATTTAGCATTTTAAAGGATCCCCAATACAAATAATACTTTTTAATATAGGTGATATATGAAGAACAAAGTTGACAACTTTAAATAAAGAAAATTACATATACCCAAAATTATTATTTGTTCCTTATTAGTAGATATTATATAAAAATTATTATCTAAAATTTCTAATTTTTATTAAGGAATTAAAAACTAATCTCTGTAAAATTTAAAAAGTAGTACACCCTGTAAGTGTATAAATCTTTTTAATCCAAAACTTTAGAAAGTATCCATGTAGATATCAAGCATAATCATCTATGTCCTACATGAATCATAAATAATTTATGAAACTCACCATGAATTATTTATGATCTCACGAAACACTTCTCAGGGTCATAAAGTAAAGTATGTGTTCTGGTAAGCTGGCTGAATGGCCAGAATTTTAGTTTCTGTTTTAGTTGCTAAATTGAACAGAGAAGTTTAGGGGACTGAACTGTAGCTATCAAACTCTGTAACCAGAACATTTAGAAAGTTTATTATTTTTACAGAAGACTTAGCTACATCTACTTAGCCCTCCAAGGTAGACTGGTCCATGAGGGATGGAATATGAAACTTAAGTTCTCCTCTGCTTAAAAACAAAACAAAAACAAACAAACAAACAAAACTTATTTGCTTTGTTGTGATAGAACAAGGCTTCAAACGATGAAAACCAGAAATGGCCTTCCTTCTATCATCCATCTATAGAGCCATTTATTCATTATTTCTCTAAATATTAATGAAGTCCCTCTAATGTGATATGTACTTTGTTAATGTGGCATGCCTCTTTAAAATACAAAGGTGACCCAAAAAGACAAAGTCCCTGACTTCAGAGGACTTAACAGAAGAATCATGCATAAACAAATGGACAAAAGAAAAAGTTATTGTTATAAAAGAAATTAACAGGATGTTGAAAAAAAGAAGAGTAACTATTCATTGAGTAGAGACAAGGATGGATATTATTTCAGATAGGGTAGTTTGGGGAGCTTCTCCAAGGTGTGGCATGAGAAAGGAGACAGAGGCAGCCAGAAAGAGCTGAAGGAAGAAACATCCAAATGTGGAAAACCACAGGGCTTGGAGAAGAATCATGTCATAATATTAGTGAAATAAGAATGCTAAACCAATTTTTTTACACAGTGGGACAGAGCCAAAATAAACGAATTGGATTGATGTATATCAACATGAATAAATCTCAAAAACATAGTGAATGGAAAAATATCAAGCTACAACACCATACTCACAATAATTTATGGAACATTTAAAAAAATTAATTAATTTATTATTATAAAGATGTGGGGTACAATTCAGGGCTAGCTATACAAACATTGATCATGCAGGTACCCCTGTTGATGAGGCATGCCCCTCCCTCCCCTAGCAGCTTTCCCCAACAGCAAGTCCATCCTCCTTTCCCCTGACAGTTTTCTGCTACTGCCATTCACCTTCCCACAGCATTATAATTGTTCAAGGTCACCTTATGAGTGAGAACATATGGAACTCAGTTCTTTGTTTCTGTGATAAATCACTGAGTATGATCGACTCCAAATCCATCCAATTTGCTGCAAAGTCCATATATTTGTCATTCTTTATGGCTGCATAATATTCCATTGTGTATATGTACCACATTTTTTTTTATCCAGTCCAGCTTTGATGGGCAACAC
>CAUYQG010047604.1:0-28282 GCA_963574415.1 Tarsius wallacei
GCGCGCTACCACGCCCGGCTGATTTTTTTTGATTTATTGTAGAGATGAGGTCTCTCCAAGTTGTCCAGGCGGGTCTCGAACCCGCGAGCTCAGGCAATCCACTCACCTCAGCCTCCCAAGGTGCGGGATTACAGGCTGAGCCACCAAGCCTGGCTATTATAATCTTTATCCTTAAATTTTAGTATAGTAATTAAGCTTAAATTTTGTGTGTGTGTGTGTGTATGTTGGGGTCTCACTTGTTGCCCAGTCTGGCGTGCAGTGGCACAATCATGGCTCATTGCAGACTCAACCTTCTGGACTCAGGCAGTCCTTCCACCTCAGCCTCCTGAGTAGTTCGGACTACAGGCATACACCACACCATGCCTGGCTGTTTTTTGATTTTTTGTAAAGACGAGTTCTCATTATGCCCAGTCTGGTCTCAAAGTCCTGGGCTCAAGCAATCTTCTCTCCTTGGCCTCCCAAAGTGCTGGGATTACAGGCATGAGCTACCGTGCCCGGCCCTTTAGAATATTTATGTTCTCTTTTTGACAAACCAAGAACCTTAAAATGTTTTTAGTTCCCTCCCCTCTCTTTTTTCCTCTTTCTGCACCATCTCTTATGTTGATTGCATCTTGAGATTTTAGTTACTTATACTATTTTTTTAAACAGTTGATATTTATTTAAATTTATCAGTGAGTTTTATGGGTTTGTTATTGCTTTCTACCTTCTACTTACATTTGTGTTTCTTAAGTATGTCTTTTAGAGATGATTTGTGAGTGGTAATCTGAATCCTTGCACATCTTTAGACATCTTTATTTTACCTTCGTACTTGAAAGACAGTTGGCTACATATAGAATTCCAATTTTCAAAATGTTTTCCTCTGGAACTTTAAAATAATTTAGTATTTTGTTTTTTTCTTTTATATCTACTATTCTCTTATGGATGTGGTATCTATCTGATTGTTCTTTGTAAATAAGTTACACTCCCAGCCCCCTTCACCAGGTGTTGTTAGGAAGTTTCTCTTGATCCTTGGTGTTCTGAAATTGCACCAGTATATTTCTAAGCTTAGTACTTGGTGAACTCTTTCAGTTTGAGGACCTGTAGCTTCCTTCATTTTAGAGCTATTTTCTTTTACTGCTTTGAAGAGTCTCTTCCCTCTAGTCTACTATTATATATATAACATATGTGTGTATTTTTTTTATCATAATTTGAGTTGCTGTTTTATTCCCTCCATTTTATTCTGTCCTTCTGGAACTCCTGTTAGATTTTAGAACATCTGACTATTTCTTCATGTCTCTCTACATTTCTTTTATACTTGGCAAGTTTTTTTCTTTTTTAAGTGCATTCTAGGAGATTCTTTGACTTCGTCTTTTATTTACTAATTTTAATTCTGTTTACTTTAATCACTGTAGTCTTTTTTTTAAGCTCTGGTTAATTTGTTTTAATAGATACAAAATTCTGTCATTTAAGTATTATCTCAAAGTATCTCTTCTGATTATTGAGTTTTATATCTTTTATATTTTGTTGATGTTAGGCAGATGGTTGGGGATTTTTGGGTTGTTCATTTTTTATCTGAAATTTAGGCTGTTTTTGTTGCCTGCTTGTGGAGGAGGAGCTAAAAAGTTTTAGTTCTTCTTGAGTGTCCCCAAACCAATCATCCAAGGCATTTTTCTAACTCATATTCCTGTATTCACTGTTTACAACTAAGAGCAGAAATGAAATCTGTGTTGTCTTTCCCAAAGAAGATACTATGTAGTGAACAACCTGCATTGCTGCTTCTAATGTGTAACCCCCAATTAATCTATCTTCTGTTTCCTGTTCTTTGTATCCCTTACTTCAGAACATGAAGCAACCTTGGAACCATTCCTACCTTTTTTAGAACACTGTCTCTGTGAGTAGTTTGAATTTTTTTTTTTTTTTTTTGGCCTTCTGTCTTCCTCAAGTTTCCAGTCCACTGAGATTATCTTTGTTTTCTAGTGTGATTATTGAGTTCTTGTCTGTTATCATAAGGGTTTGGATTAGGGAAAGGAGGCTGCAGCCTGTGTTAATTCACCAGTTTGAACTTAAGCTTTGTGTTGCTTACCTGTCTTTAAGATATTGGGCAAATTGTTTAAGCTTTATTAGTCTCAGTTGCAGTTGAGTTGGAGTCTCACTCTGTTGCCCAGGCTAGAGTGCAGTGGCACCCTCACGGCCACCCCAGCATCAACCTGCTGGGCTCCGGCGATCCTTCTGCCTCAGCCTTCCAAGTAGCTGGAACTACAGGCACATGCTACCATGCCTGGCTATTTTTTATTTTATTTTAGAGACGAGATCTCACCGAGTTGCCCAGGTTGATCTTGAACCTTGTGGGCTCAGACAATCCATTCGCCTTGCCCTCCCAAAGTGCTGGGATTAAAGGCTGTGCCGCTGAGCCACTGAGCCCGGCCTTTTGTGACTTTTTAATAAAATCTTGATCTCCAGTTTGTGTTGTGGCTGTTAGGCATGAACCATTATATTAGAAAAATTCCATTAATAAGACAGTGGTTCATAATTACAATTTTTGAGTTTTATTTTTATTCAGATTATATACAATCTTATTGTATATAAATTTCATTTATATATACATTTGGCTTTTTTTAAATTATAAAGATGTGGGGTACAATTCAGGGTTAGGTATACAAACATTGATTATGCAGGTACCCTTGTTGATGAGGTATGCCCCTCCCTCCCCAAGCAGTTTCCTTCAACTGCCAATCCCACCCCCCCTCCCCTGACAGTTTCCCATTACTGCCAAACGCTTTCTTATAGTATTATAATTGTTCAAGGCCCGCTTATGAGTGAGAACATATGGTACTCTGTTCTTTGTTTCTGTGATAGATCACTGAGTATGGTCGACTCCAAATCCATCCAAATTGCTGCGAAGTCCATATATTTGTCCTTCTTTATGGCTGCATAATATTCCATTGTGTGTATGTACCACATTTTCTTTATCCAGTCCAACTTTGATGGGCAACGTGGTTGGTTCCATGTTTTTGCTATTGTGAATAGAGCTGCAACAAATAACGTGTGCGGGTGTCTTTTTTGTAGAATGATTTGAGTTCCTTCGGGTATATTCCCAACAGGGGAATTGCTGGGTCATATGGAAGGTCAATTTCTAGTTCTTTCAGAAATCGTCACACTCTTCTAAAGAGGTTGCCCTAGTTTGCATTCCCACCAGCAGTGTAGAAGCATTCCTTTTTCTCCACATCCTTGCCAGCATCTGTTGTTTGTTTTATTGACGGCCATTCTTACTGGGGTTAGGTGTTATCTCAGTGTGGTTTTGATTTGCATTTCTCTGATGGTGAGTGAGGCTGAGCACTTTTCCATGTGTCTGGTAGCTGCCTGTATATACATTTGTATATTTATTGTATATAATATATACATTCATTTATATAATCGTATATAGTTTTATTCAGTTTACATTTTATTCATCCTGTTTAATGACAGTTTCTAATTTAGAAGATAATAAAAGCTTTACTTCCAAATTTGCTAAGTTAAATTACAAAACTAGCTTTTTGTTTTTTCAAAACCATACATGTCTTCTTCCATATATTAACAGACTTTTATAATTGCTATCCTAACTTTACCATAAAAATTGTTGTTAAAAAGTTTTTTCTTTATTTTCATGTTGTATTTCAGTGTGTGTTGTCAGACAAAAAGCAATAATCCCTCATCTTACTCTGGGATTTATCAAAAGCTGAAAATAAAAGATCAGATCACTTTCTGAAACAAAATTACTTTATTAGTTTAGTAATAATTTGAGGTTACTTTAAAGATAAGAAGCAGCATTTGGGAGGAGATTCATTTCCTGCCTTTGGGTTTTATCTGCAAGAACTACATCTTCAGTGTCAAGAGATTGTGTATTTATAACTGAACTCTAATAAAGTCTGTACTGGGGACGCTACACACCTCACTTGGTCATTGTGATTATATATGAGGTGCCAAACTATTACTTGTCTCTTGAAAAAAATACATTAGTAAGTGCATTTCATTAAAATATGGTCTGTGTAAGAAGGATTACAAGACCTTTGACTGTTCATTGTAAGCGTGCTAGTTGTTACCAACATGGTTAATGATGTTCCTTTGGAAAAGAAGTTTGTGTTTCTAACTGGAATAAACTTATGGAGTTTTTCTTTTATTTAACAGTGAATTAAACAATAATTGTAAGAGTTGTCATTAATTCTATTACATGTGTCCTCAATAAAGCTTATTAAGTATTTGTTTTTCTTATGAACGCGGCAACTTGGATGGCTTTAGAATCTATAATACTCAGTAATCTATCACAGGAACAAAAGAACTGAGTTCCACATATTCTTACTCATAAGTAGACCCTGAAAAGTATTGTAATACTACAAGAAAGGAATTGGTAGTAGTGGGATACTGCTGGGGTGAGGGGGGGTATACTTCATCAATAAGGGTACCTGATCTCAAACCAAGTGAAGTGGGGACCAAATTGAGACCCAAACTTTGCCTGTACAATGACCATTTGTATATCTAATCCTGAATTGTACCTCACATCTTTAAAATGAAAAATTTCCAAAAAAATTGTTCTTACTACCACTATTTTTTCTGATGTAACAGAATATTGAGAATCAGTATCTTATACTCTATATGAGTGTTCGAGAACTCTACTCTTACATATGAGCAATCCAAGATTTGCTTCCCTTTTTATACTTCTCCCAGTTTTTGCTCTGTGGTGTTTTTTGTGTTTTGGTTCTTTTTGGGAACCAGGGTCTCACTCTTACCAGGATGGAGTGCAGTGACACAAGCTTGGACTGCCGGCATATGCTACTACGCATGTCTTATGGTTTGATCTTTTGTAGAGATACTGTCTCACTATGTGGCCTAGGCTGGCCTCAAATTCCTGGGCTCAAGTAGTCCTCTCGTCTCCACCTCCCACAGTGTTATAGATGTGAGCCACTGCATTGAGCCTTATGGGGTTTGGTTTTTTTTAATCCCAGGTAAATTATCACACGAAGCAGGTAAGATTATTTTAGAACTGCGTCCTTTATGACATACATACATGCATATATGTTTTTAAAGTTTTGTTTTCAGTACATATGTTTTTTTGGGCACATACGTATGTATTTTGTATCTTTTTTTAGTCAATACCACATTACAGTATGTACACCTGGTCAATTCGTTTTTTTGTTTTGTTTTTTTTGAGTTGAAGTCTCTGTTGCCCAGGCTGTAGTGCAGTGGCATGCTCATGGCCACCACAGCCTTGACCTGCTGGGCTCAGGTGATCCTTCCGCCTCAACCTTCCAAATAGCTGGAACTATAGACCCGTGCCGCCACGCCTGGCTAATTTTTTTACTTATTGTAGAGATGAGGTCTCACCAAGTTGCCTGGGCTGGTCTCGAACCCATGGGCTCAGGCAGCCCTCTCACCTCAGCCTCTCAAAGTGCTGGGATTATAGGCATGAGATACCATGCCCGACCAGTCGATTCTTTTTAACTATAGCATATATGCCCACTTTATGGTAAACTCTTAAGTTACTGTCATTTTCCCTGCTACCACAGTGATGCTTTAAAAAAAAAAAAAAATTCTCATAATATGTCTCAATAGAAACCTGTCCAAGAGTTTCTTTTATATCAAAGGGATTTCTGGATCATGGGGTATGTATATACATTATTTTACTAAGTGGTGGTAACTTGACTTTCTGAAATGGGTGTACCACTTCCATTTCCATTGGTGGTCACTGTTTTCTCAATGTTTTATAATCTTCCATTCTTAGTTTTAATTTGTACTTCATTGGTTTTAATTTGTACTTCATTGGCTATTAATGAAATTTATTATTTTTCATATTTTTTTAGATATTTCTTCTTACTCTTTTGTCAATTCTTCATATCCACTGCCTTTTTTATAGTGTTCTGTCTCTTTTGATTTATAAGAGTTCTTTACGTAATTTAGATACTAATCCCTTGCTGGTTTTAGAGTTGACCATAATGTAGTATTCCTTACGGAGCTAAATTCTCTTTTAAATGTAGTGAGATTCGTTTTTTAATTGTGTTTTTCATGGGAAAGTCTAGGCAGGGCAGGGAAAACAGTTTAGGATTGGTTAGTTTAAATGTGATAGTGACTAGGGGTGCCTCTAATTGTTTGGTACCTGGCCTTAGGCCATTAGGGCAGAGAAGTATTGCTTCCTGGAGTGTAAGAGCCAGAAAGAGGAGGTGGTTCAGAGTAGGGGTTCTGCATTGGTTGGTTTACATACAAAAGGCATTCTCCTGGGAGAGCCCTTTCCTTTCTCTAACATTGACTGGCAAGGAGGAGGCAGTCTCTCCCTAGTCAGTGAAGCCACAAAGACCAGAGCATCAGGTATACAGAAAATATAATATAGTTATCTATTCTTATTCCTATCCAGTTTGAAATAAAAATATTAGCCTCATGAAGTAAGCTAGCTGTTTTTCCCTTTGTTTTTTATTATCTATAGCAATTTATAGAAAATAAGGATTATTTGCTCTTTGAAAATATAGTAGGATTCAGCTCACAAAACTCCAGGTTTGGGGCTCTTTGGGAGAGGATATCTGTCATTATTCGTCTGTTCAGTTTTAAGAATTTGCATCTATTCTGCTTAGGTTTTCAGGTTTATTAACAAAATTTTTCATTATAGTATTTTTGAACTCTTGCATCTGTTATTACTTGTATCTTCTTACTTTTCTTGGTTAATCTTGCAAGAAGTTTGTCTATCTTGCCAATCTTTTCAAAGAACCACTTTCTATTTTGCTCATTCTGCATTTTGTTGATTTGTTCTCTGGATTTTGCTCACATCTTTATATTCTTTTCTTGGGTTATTCTATAGATCTTTTGCCAACTTCTTGAGTTGAACTTTAATCTTATTTTCTTATAAATGCATGTAAATGTATTTTAAAATTTTGGGGTACTGCTTTAGTTGTGTCTCACAAGTTTTATCATGTAGTGTTTTCATTCCTTTTATAAGTATTTTGTAATTACCTTTATGACATGTTTTTTAACTTGAGGATATAGGAGTTTGGCTTTTAGTTTTGACATGGGTTTTTAAAAAATATGTGTTTATTGCTGTTTTTGTTACAGATTCCTAGTTTTATTGTTTTATGACCAAAGAACATAAGATTATCTCGTGTTTATTTTTTTCTTGATCTGTTAGTTTCAGAGAGGGATAAATTAAAATTGCCATCTAAAATTATTGATGTTTCTGTATTTCTGAAAATGAACATACCAAAAATTCAGTGGTTTTAACCATCATCACTATCTAATTTGAGAATATTTTCATCAAAAAGAAACCTGACCCATTAGCAGTCACTCTGCATTCTCCCCTCCAGCTAGCCCCTGGTAACCATTAATTGACTTTCTATATCTACAGATTTGCCTATTCTGGACATTTCAAATAAATGGAATCATATAATGTGACTTTTGTGGTCACAAAACATGGCTTCTTTTACATAGCGTGTTGTTTTCAGGCTTCATCCATGTTGTAGTACTTAATTCCCTTTTGTGGCTGAATAATATTCCATTGTGTGGATATACATGCCATACTTTGTTGTTTCCACTTTTTGGCTAATATGAGTAATGCTGCTATGAACATTGGTGTACAAGTTTTTGTGTGGATGTGTGTTTCACTTCTCTTGAGTGAAATTGCTAGGTCATATGGTAACTTTGTGTTTAACCCTTTGAGGAATTGTCAGATTGTTTTCCAAAGTGGCAGCCCCATTTTACAGTTTCATCAGCATTGTATGAGGGCTCCAGTTTTCCCACATTCTCATTAGCATTTATAACTCTTTTTACTTTAGCCATCCTATTGGGTATGCAGTAGTATGTCATTGTGGTTTTGATTTGCATTTTGCTGGTGGTGATTGATGTTGAGCATCTCTTCATGTGCTCTTGGCTATTTGTCTATCTGCTTTGAAGAAATACCAGTTCAAATCCTTTGTCCATCTTAAAGTTAGTTTGTCTTTTTGTTGAATTGTAAGAATTCTTTATTCTGACTACAGCGTTCATAACAGGTATACGATTGCAAATATAGTTGACCCTTGAACAACCTGGGAATTAGGGGACCCAACCTCCTGCAAAGTCAAAAACTTTTGACTCCCCCAAAACTTAACTACTGATAGCCTACTGTTGCCTGGAAACCTTAGGATGACATAAACAGCTGATTAACACATTTTTTGTTTATATGTATTATATGCTGTATTCTTTAAGCTAGAGAAGTGAAAATGTTATTGAGAAAATTATAAGGAAGAGAAATATATTTCCTATTAAGTGAAAGTAGACCACACCATATAGGTCTTCATCCTTGTCATCTTTTTCACGTTGAGTAGGCTGAGGGGGGAGGAGAAAGGAGAGACTAGTCTTGCTGTCTCTGGGTGGCATAGGTAAAAGAGCTGAAGGAGGTGGAAGGGAAGACAGGAGAGGCAAGCACTCTTTGTGTAACTTTTATTGAAAAAAATAAAAAACAAAACGCATGTAAGTGTGCCTGTGCAGTTTAAACCTGTGTTGTTCAAGGGCCAACTATATTTTCCCTCATTCAGTGGGTTTTTTTTTCACTTTCTTAATGATGACCTTTGAAACAATTATTAATTTTGATGAAATTTATCTGTTTTTTTCTTTTATCATTTGGGCTTCTGGTTTTAGCTATACAGATTTTGTCATTTTTCTAAATTAAGGTCACAGATATTGACTTGTATTTTTTTCTATGAGTTTTATACTTTTAAGTCTTAACATTTAGGTTTGATCCATTTTTAGTTATTTTTTGTATATGGTGAGGTACTGGCCTAACTTCATTTTTTTGCATATGAATATCTAGTTGTTCCAGCACCATTTGAAATAGACTATTCTTTCCCCATTAAATTATCTTAATGTTGCTTAATTTATTTGAAAGCTGTATTACTAGAAGTATAAATGTTTATGATTTCTATTTCTTCTTTTTTTGTGTGTGTGTTGGAGTCTTACTCTGTCACTCAGGCTGGAGTATAGTAGCACACTCACATCCATCCCAGTGTTCACCTGCTAGGCGCCTGTGGTCTTTCTGCCTCAGCCTTCCAAGTAGCCGGAACTACAGGCATGCGCTACTATGCCCGCCTAATTTTTATTTATTTATTGTAGAGACGAGGTCTAGCCAGGTTACCCACGCTGGCCTCGAACCCGTAGGCTCAGGCAATTCACTTGCCTTAGCTTCTCAAAGGGCTGGGATTACAGGCTGAGCCATTGAGCCTGGCCTCTATTTCTTCTTGATCTTTCTTCATTATCTAGCACCCTACTTGGTCCTTTTTGTTTTGTCTGTAATTCTGTGTTTTTTTTTAAATTTTATAGTTAATATCTAACTGTCGACTGACATTTGCCCTTAATATTTTTTTCCACCCATTTATTTCCACCATTTCTAATCCTTTTGTATTTAGGCTGTGTCCTATTTTTGGATCTTTTAAAAATTCAATCCCAGGGTTTCTTTTTTTTTTCCTTCAATTTAATAGATTGCATTTTCTTCTCAGTTTGAAACTAATATATTTTATTGTGTTTTAGTTCAATTTTTGGTATTTATTTATTTTTTGAGATGGCTTCCCTGTTGCCCCGGCTGGAGTGCAGTGGCACACTCATGGTCACCTTAGCGTCGACCTGCTGGGCTCCAGCAATCCTGCCGCCTCAGCCTTCCGAGTAGCCGGAACTATAGGTACGTGCTAGCACGCCTGGCTAATTTTTGATTTGTTGTAGAGACAGGTCTCGCCAAATTGCCCGGGCTGGTCTTGAACCCGCCGGCTCAGGCAGTCCACTCGCCTTGGCCTCCTAAAGTGCTGGGATTATGGGCTGAGCCACTGAACCCAGCCCAATTTTTGGTTATTATACCAAACAAATACAGGCTTACATTTATGTTTGGTTTCCTTTGTTGTAAGTATCTTTATATCACTTCCTGCCTTCAACATAAGTACCATGGCACACTGACTGCCTTCTGGTTGTCTTCTCTTCCTCTCTTCCCCTCTCCTTGCCACTGAGCTTATGTCTTGAGGTGTTGGCAAACTGTAGCTCAGGTGCTGGGAGCCCATTTTTAAATAAAGTTTTGTTGGAACACGGTCTTGCCATTTGTTAATTTATTGTGTGTAGCTGCTTTTGTGTTTCAGTGACAGAGTCAAGTAGTTGCAACAGAGGCCACGTGGCCCACAAGGCTAAAACATTTACCCTTTGGCCCTTAAAGAGAACATTTGCTGACCCCTGCTCTAGTTCTGTGTTAATATGATAGCCAGTAGTCATAGAGACTATGTAAGTTTAAACTTAAATAAAATTTAAAAGTTAGTTCCTTAGTCACACTAGCCACATTTCATGTGCTCAGTAGCTTCTTGTGACTGGTGGCTAACATTGGACGACACAGGTCTAGAAAGAACATTTAAATCATTTCAGAAAGTTCTATTGTTCATCCTTGCTCTAGATTTTTACTTCTGGATTGTTATGGTTTTATTTTTGTTCCTTTTTAAAGATAAAATTAAGTTTTACTTAAGTATATGTTTACCTTTCATGTATCTCATGATATTCTTGTTGGGAGTACAGGTTGAGTATCTTATCTGAAATGCTTAGAATCGGCAGTATTTCAGATTTCAGGATTTTTTTGGATTTTGGATTTTTTGTTAAAGATTTTGGAATGTTTGCGTTATACTTACCAGCTAAGCATCTCTAATCTAAAAATATGAAATCCAAAATGCTCCAGTGATCATCTGCTTTGAGCATCTTGTCAGTGGTCAAAACGTTTTGGACTTTGGAACATTTGGGTTGTTGGATTAGGGATATTCAACTTGTACTTTATTTTCAAAGAGGGCCTTTATGTGACAAATCTGAAATTTTATTGCTTTTGACGATAGTTGTCTGGATATAAACTTTTTGCTTCAAAGGGTTTTCCATCAACACTTTACAATTATCCTATCTGATAATTTAATTCTTAAATTCAGTGTTGCTGATGAAGTATCTGATATTATTCTGGTATTGTTCTTTTTTTTTTTTTTTTCTGTGTTAGAGTCTCACTCTGTTGCCCAGACTGGAGTGCAGTGGCACGCTCCCGGCCACAGCAGCCTTGACCTGCTGGGCTCCGGCAATCCTTCTGTCTCAGCCTTCCAAGTAGCCAGAACTACAGGCGTGCGCTACCACGCCTGGCTAATTTTTTGATATATTGTAGAGATGTCTCACCAAGTTGCCCAGGTGGGTCTCGAACCCACGAGCTCAGGCAATCTACTCACCTCAGCCTCCCAAAGCGTGGGATTACAGGCTGAGCCACTGAGCCTGGCTTGGTATTATTCTTTTATAGGTAATCTAGTCTTCCTTGTTGGAAACTTTTATTAGAGTTTTGTTTTCGTGTTTGATTTTCTTAAATTTCATTATAATGTGTCCAGTTATGTGTGTGTGTGTTATGTGTCCTCTATCCTCTTTTGCATTTAAAATCTGTTTATTCTGATTTTTTTCCTCTAATTCTAGAAAATTATCAATCATTGAATATTTCTTCTGTCTAGTTTGCATGTTTTCTTCTGGGTCTTCTGTTATATGAATCTCCTCCATAGTTCTGTACTTTTTTTTTTTTTCCTAAGAGACAAGGTCTCACTATATTGTTCAGACTGAACTGCAGTGGTTGTTCACAGGCACATAGTGTACTACAGCCTTGAGTTCCTGGACTCAAGCGATCTCTTGCCTCAGCCTCCTAGACATGTGCCACTGTGTCTGGCTTTTTTCTTTTCGGCCCCTTTACCCCTTCCTTGAGTGTTATAGGAGTTTCTTAGCTTAATTTTTCAACTCACTAAAACATTTTTGAGCTATATTTAAAGACTGCTTCTTTCTGCTTCATATTACCAGTATTCTCTCATCTCTGAGAAAATGTATTATGGTTATTTAAAACTTATGTTCTGTCATTACTTCTGTTTTATCTGGTGTATGTTGTTCAATTTTTATCCCTTTTTAAACCTTTCAAAAAATGGTTTAAAATGTTTCTTATGTTTCTTTAGTGCTTGATAATTTTTCCTCAAGAGCACATTTTCCGTTGGGGTTATCAGCCGCTTAATTTAGCTAGTAAAGTATCTGGGATAAGTGGTAAGGTGTGCCCTGTGCTCTTCAACTCTGAGTTGCTACTCTCTTCCCCTCTATCCTCACAAGCTGGCTTCTGCCTCCCCAGGAATATTTCACTTTTTGTGTTTACTTCTGAGACCCAACCTTCCTGACTTGTAAAAACCTCTTCAGAGAGGGGGAGCCTCGTATCAGATTGGAAGCTGAGTATGGCAAATTTTGAAAATTAATGTGTTCGCCCTTTGAATGTCTAAGATTTTTTTTTTTTTGGCCACAAAATTATGAATTATTTAACTTAAACTTTTATTAATTATTTTGTATTTTAGGGATCACATGTTATCTTATTTTTGGGAAGGGAACCCAAGAGAGGTCTTGGGAAGTAAACTGGTCTAGAAATATTATGATAGTTCAGGAAATTGAGAGTTTGCATTTCAGTAAATATAATTTTAACTTTTTAAATGATGTATAATATTTGTGAGTACATGTGACATATTGTTATGTGCATAGAATGTATGTAGTATTCTGGTGAGGTATCTGATGTTGTTCTGATCTTATTCTTTTATAGGTGATCTATATCAAGTTCAGGTGTTTAGGATATCCACCACCACAAGCATTTATTATTTCTCTGTGTTGAAAGCATTTTGAGTCCTCACTTCTAGCTATTTTGAAATGTGCAGTGCATTGTTAACTGTAGTCATTCTGTTCTACTATCGAACTTTAGAACTTATTTCTTCTAACTACTGTATGTTTAAACCCTCTAGCCAGCCTTCCTTATCCTCCCACCCCCCATCATTGTCAGCCTCTGGTAACTATCATTCTACTCTCTCCCTCCATGAGATCAGCCTTTTTAGCAACTACCTATGGGTGAGTACATGAGATCTTTGTCTACCTGTGTCTGGCTTATTTCACTTAACAAAACAACCTCCAGTTCCATCCATGATTTCATTCTTTTTTATGGCCAAGTAGTATTCTATTGTGTAAATATGTCATATTTTCTTTATCCATTCATCCATTGATGGACACACTTAGGTTAATTCCTTATCTTGGTTATGGTGTATAGTGCTGCAGTAAACAAGGGCATGCATTTATCCCTTTCATATATTGATTTTCTTTCCTTTTGGATAAATACCCTGTAGTGGGATTTCTGTATCATATGGTAGTTCTATTTTTAGTTTTTTGAGAAGTTTCCATACTGTTTTCCATAATGGCTATCCTAATTTACATCAAGAGTATATGGAAGTTATTTTTAACTCCACATTCTAGCCAGCATCAGTTATTTTTTGTCTTTTTGATAATAGGAGTTCTCACTGGGATAAGATGATATCTCATTTTGGTTTTGATTTGCATTTCCCTGGTGATTAGTTATGTTGAGAATTTTTTTCATATATCTGTTGGCCATTTGATATATTTTGAGAAATGTCTGTTCATATCCTTTGTTCACTTTTTAGTGGGATTGTTTGGTTTTTATGGTGTTGAGTTGTTTGAGTTACTTCTATGTTCTGGATATTAGTCCTTTGTTAGATGAATATTTTGTAGATGTTTTCTCCCATTCCACAAGTTGTCACTTCATTCCACTGATTGCTTCCTTTGCTGTGTCAGAAGTGTTTTAGTTTATTATATTTCTAATTGTCTATATTTTTTCTTTTTTTGTTTTAAAGAGACGAGGTCTCTGTATATTGCCCAGGCAGATCTTGAACTCCTGGGTTCAAGCAATCCTCTTGCCTAGGCCTCCCAGAGTGCTGGGATTACAGATGTGAGCCACTGCGCCCAGCCGGTTACTTTTGTTTTTGTTGCTGGTGCTTTTGGGGTCTTAGCAATAAAATCTTTGCCTAGATAATGTCCTGAAGTGTTTTCCCTTTATTTTCTAATGGAAGTTTTATAGTTTTGGGTCTTATGTTTAAGTCTTTAGCCAATTTTGAGTTAATTTTGGTAGATGGTGAGAGATGGGGTTCAGTTTTATAATTCTTTGTATGAATATTTTTCATAGCACCATTTATTGAGGAGGGTGTCCTTTCCCTAACCTATGTTCTTGGTGTCATTGTTGAAAATCAGTTGACTATAAATGCGTGGGTTTATTTCTAGGTTCTCTATTTTGTTTCATTGGTTTGTGTGTCTTTTTTATACCAATACCATGCTATTTTGGTTATTACAGCCTTGTAATATATTTTGAAGTCAAGTGTGATGCCTCCAGCTTTGTTCTTTTGTTTAGGATTGCTTTGACTATTTGGGCTCTTTTTGGTTCCATACAAATTTTAGGATTTTTTTTTCCCTGTGAAAAAATGTCATTGGTATTTTGATAGGGAGTGCATTGAATCTGTAGATTACTTTTTTAGTATATCATTTTTCACAATATTAATTGTTCCAATTCATGAATATGGGATGTTCTTCCATTTTTCGGTGTCCTCTTTAGTTTCTTTTATCAGTGTTTCGTAGTTTTCTTTGTAGGGTTTTTTCACCTTCTTGGTTCAGTTAATTCCTAGGTATTTTTTAAAAATAACTATTGCAAATGGCATTGCTTTCTTAATTTATTTTTCCTCTAATTCGTTGCTGTGTATAGAAATGCTATTGATTTTTGTATGTTGATTTCGTATCTTGCAACTTTACTGAATTCACTTATCAGATCTAAGTTTTTTGGCGGAGTCTTTAGGTTTTTCTAAATATATCATATCATCTGCAAAGAGGAACAGTTTGACTTCCTCTTCTCCAATTTGGATGCTTTTTATTTCTCTTGCTTGACTGCTCTAGCAGGACTTCCAGTACTATATTAAATAGGAGTGGTGAAAGTGGGCATCCTTGTCTAGTTACAGTTCTTAGAGGAAAGACTTTCAGCTTTTCACCATTCCCACATGTCAGCTGTGGGTTTGTCATATGCGGTCTTTGTTATGTCGAGATATGTTCCTTGTATGACTAATTTGTTGAGCATTTTTATCATGAAAGAAAAAAATGTTTTTTCTGTATCTGTTAAGGTGATCATATGGTTTTGGCCCTCCGTTCTGTTGATGTGATGTATCACATTTTTTATTATCTTTTTAACTTAATTTTTTTATTTTAAATATGTGGGGTACAATTCAGAGTTAGGTATACAAATGATCATTATGCAGTTACCCTTGTTGATGAGGTGTGCCCTTCCTCCCTTCCCCAGGCAGATTCCCACTACTGTCAACCAGCCTCAACCTGCTTGGCTCAAGTGATTCTTCCACCTCAGTCTTCCAAGTAGCTGGAACTACAGGCATGCACCACCATGCCCAGCTAATTTTTTGATTTATTGTAGAGATGAGGTCTCAGGCTGGTCTCGAGCTCCTGAACTCAGGCAGTCCTCTCACCTTGGTCTCAAAGTGCTTGGATTACAGGCCCGAGCCACCATCCCCAGCTGGTCTGTAGTTTTTTTAAAAAATGTGCCCTTGTCTGTTTTGGGTATCAGGGTAATGCTGGTCTCATAGATTGAATTAGGAAGAATGCCCTATTTTTTAGAATAGCTTGAGGAGAATTGGTATTTGTTCTCTGGAAGTTTGGTAGAATTCTGCAGTAAAGCCATCAGGTCCTGTCTGGCTTTTCTTTGTTGAGAGACTTTTTATTACTGATTTCATTCTTGTTACTTGTTATTGGTATGTTCAGGTTTTTTGTTTCTTACCAATTCAATCTTAATAGGTTGTATGTGTCCAGGAATTTATGTTTCCTCTAGGTTTTTTAGTTTGTTGGTATATAGTTGTTCATAGCAGTCTCTGATGATATTTTGTATTTCTGTGGTATCCGTTGCAATATCTCCTTTTTTTTCTGATTTTGCTTATTTTGGTTTTTTCTGGTTTTTTCTTGGTTAGTCTAGAAACATAATTTTAAAAAATGATTTTCTTGTTGGATTTTTTTTTTTTTTTTTTTTTAGTTGGATTCTCACTCTGTTGCCCTGGCTGGAGTGCAGTGGCACACTCAGTCACTCCAATGTCGATCTACTGGGCTTCGGTGATCCTTCTACCTCAGCCTTCCAAGTAGCCAGAATTACAGGTGCACACTGCCACACCTGGCTAATTTTTGTTTTATTGTAGAGATGAGGTCTCACCTAGTTGCCCGGGCTGGTCTCAAACACGTGGGCTCAATCCACTCACCTTGGCCTCCCAAAGTGCTAGGATTACAGGCTGAGCCACTGAGCTTGGCCTGTTGGAATTTTTTTAACCACCATTCTTTGAACATCTGATGTATAGAAGACATTGTATTAGGTACTACTGGTAGTAGATAGAAGGATCAATAAGGCAGTCTCTGCTCTCAGGGAGGTTTTTGTTATATATTATGAAAATGAATTTATAGATAATCCAAGTGAATAGCTTTACTTCTGAGATACATTAAAATTACAGAAGCTACTAAAGGGCTTTGTTAGGATTGGGACTGTTCTTCATCAAGAGCAACTAGGAATCGAAGATAGATGAATCAGCTAGCTTTACTCTGGAGAATTTTGTATGGGCTCGTATTCCTGTGCACAGCTTTGCTTCTTTTGTTCATTCTGTAGTCTATTTGACTGACCTGTTTTTTGGCTACCTGCTTTCTGTTCTTAAAATGAGCCTTATAACTAGAAATTGACCTTCCATATGACCCAGCAATTCCCTTATTGGGAATATACCCGGAGGAACTCAAATCATTCTACAAAAAAGATACCTTCACATGTATGTTTGTTGCAGCTCTATTCACAATAGCAAAAACAACCAAGCTGCCCATTGAAGCTGTACTGGATTTAAAAAATGTGGTATATATACACAATGTGGACTTCGCAGCAATTGGATGGATTTAGAGTCGATCATACTCAGTGATCTGTCACAGAAACAAAGAACAGAGTATCATATGTTCTCACTCATACGTGGAACTTGAACAATTATAATACTATAAGAAAGGGATTGGCAATAGTGGGAAACTGCTAGTAAAGGGGGGGCATACCTCATCAACAAGGGTCCCTGCATAATCAACGTTTGTATACCTAACCCTGAATTATAGCCCTCATCTTTTTAATTAAAAAAAAAACCCAGTACGATTATCAAGACAGGAAACTTGACAATGGTACACATGGCAGGCAGAATAATGCACCCCCAAGGGGCCTACCTCTTAACCCCTGGAGCCTATAAATATGTTATGGCATATGACAATAGAGAATTAAGGTTGCTGATGGAATAGAAGCTGCTAATTGCTGACCTCAATGTAGGGAGATATTTCTGGATTATCTGACTGGACCCATGTAAGCACCGATCCCTGAAAAGTGGAAGAGTGAGGCAGAAGAGGAGGTTAGAGTGATGTGATGTGAGAGAGGTGGGACTCCCCTTTGTTAGTTTTGGAGATAGAAAAACATGACCATAAGCTAAGGAATGTAGGTAATCTCTAGATGCTAAAAAAAGACAAGGACACAAATCCTTCCTTGAGCCAAAGAGGGCCCTACTGACACCTTGATATTAGCCCATGTCAGACTTCTGACTCATAGAACTGTAAGATAATACTACATTTGCATAGTTTTAAGCCACTAAATTTGTGATAATGTGTCAAGCAACAAAGAAAACTAACACAGTGCAATACCATTACAAAATATCATTTTGAAGGAAGAGAGATGATGAAATTGCTATGAATGGGTAAAATAATGCTGATTTTTTCAAATAATTTCTCAGGCATAGTGTTTTATGGTCTATTCCTGTAATAGTTCAACTGTTCAATGTATTTTGTCAAACAGAACACAGAAACATATTCCTTTCTAGACACTAATTTATAGGTGCTTCTTTATACATCTTGTTGTTTTGATTTCTTCAATAATTTATTTAACAAGCGTCTTCTACTTTTAGCTGTTGTAATTAAAATTTAATTATAATTAAAATTTTTAACGTGACAAGCCTTTGCCTTTAAATTCTTTGTTTTAGAAGAGAAAGTTTTAAACTATATTTTACATTCTAGTATTCAGTGTAGAGATTTTCTTTTTTCTTTTTAAGCAATAATGGCCTATATTTAAAGACTGAATAGGAATAAAACAAAAGGCTTTTGCATACATCGTTTGATGAAGGAAACCTCCAAAAATGGAATTATTTTTTGGAGGATGGGCCCCTTGTAGTGTAGGCTTCCCCGACTAGGTAAGTGTTCTAGAAACCCATTGGAGGCTAGCATAGTGAGAGGCTGCATTTGGCTTCAGTGAATTTTGGGGGGGATTTTTTCAATGTGTTTGCCCATTTCATGATGGGTGATTTATGAGCACACTTGTCTACATTGAGCTAAGTGTTCAGTAGTTTTTGAAAGAAACATCATGATCCCTGTGCTCCACTCCCTATTCATCGGATTTTGCCTTAAGCAACTTTTCACATTTTGTTTCCCTGGATGAAAAAAGTCTGCAAAGGGAAATGTTTTGCTGATGTGGAAGAAGTGAAGCAAACAAACAAACAAACAAAATGGCAGAAGCACTAAAAAGCATTAAAATTAATGAGTTTAAAACTGTTTTGAGCAATGGAAAAGCATCTCGATAGGTATATTGCATTAAATGGAGAGTACTTTGAAGGTGGTTGAAATTTAAAGAGATATGAAAAAATTTTTAATAAATAAGTTCCAGGGTTTTTGGGGTTCCCCTCATATTAGTGGAAAATGCTCAGAGAGATTATTACTAAATGAATTGTTCATCGTATCCCTTGATTTTTCTTGTTCATCATTCTAAAGATTCCAAAGTTTGTAAAGGTGTACTCCACATCTTTAAAATAAAATAAAATAAAACAAAGTTCATAAAGGATTTCAAAGTGTTAAATTTGGTTGAAACAAAAATACTGTACTTTACATTGGTTTAAACACAGTCACATAAACTTGTAGCAAGCGTTTACATGCCAGTCAAGAATCATCAGGATTGTCACTAACTAATATATGCTGAAAATCATTATTACATTAAATAACACATAAGGTACATAGAGAGTCAAATGATATTTTATTAAATGAACCTATAAAGATAAAGGGAGACTTTAAAATGTTTTTTGGAGTCCTGGGGTTTGTCTGCGGTAGTACAGGAAATGGCAACTTGGGTAGTCATATCTAAAATGACTTGAAGGAGTTATCAGTGAGGGATAAGTCAGATGAGCTAAAAGAGAAATATAGATTGGGGAAGGCTGTTAGCAAGTCACATGAAATGATCAAGTTTTAGTAATATAATAATTAATAATGTAACCTAAGAAGTGCTGAATAAAAGATGATCTACAGTCCATAATTGGGATCAATTGTAGAATAACCAGTAGAAATAAATAGGTTACAAGTAGGAAATGAAATTAAAGGACACTGAAGCAGGTGTTGTGCTGACTTCCCAATATCCATTCTGTTCCTCTGAGTGGAAGTTATACAGTTTAGAATGAATTGTCCCTGCTAATCCTAACAGTGTAATCTTATGATTCTTGTCAAAATAGTTGGTTTAGATATGACCACTTATGTTAGTATCCTGTGGCTGCCATAACAAATTACCATACATTTGGTGCCTTAAAACAACAAAAATGTATTCTCTCACAGTTCTGGAAGCCAGAAGTGTAATCAAGGTGTAATTAGGACCAGACTCCCCTTGGAGGCAAGGGGAGAAGACTTCTTTGACTCTTTGGGGTTCTAGTGGCTCCAGGCATGTGATTGCATAGATCCATTCTCTTCTTTAACTTCACTTGGCCTTTTCCTGTGCGTATGTCTTCTCTTCTGTCTCTTATAAAGATATTCATCAATAGATGCAGAGCCCACACAGTTAATTCAGCATAATCTCATCTTGAGATCCTGAACTTAACTGCATCAACAAAGACTCTTTTCCCAGGTTCTGAGGGTTAGAATGTGGACATATTAGTTTCTGGTCACCACTCAATCTCAAAAGAATCACATCAGGTGATCCAGGGTTTCATGGATGAACATGTGATTGTTTTGCAGCTGATCTACTGAGAATGGAGTTTAGAGCTACAGTTGGATGGTTACGCGAGGTGATATTTTCTCTCCTAGTGAATGTGAGTAAGAAAGCATGTCGTTCCTGCTGTTGCTGGCAGCCTTCTGGCTGCCTTGATGGAAGTCAGCCTAAAAAAACAAGCCAGAGAAAAGGAAGGCAAAACTGAGAAATCTGCAGAGAAACAGAAGAAAAGCTCTAATTGAATCCTAACTGGACCCAATCTGCCTCTGAACTTGTTAATTAGGCAAGTCAATACATTTTCTTTAATTCTCAATCTATTACAAAGCAATTTAAATATATAGTGATATAACTGAAGAATAAGCTATATTTTGGGTATATTTTTTGCAGCATAATCATAAATTAGTGGAAAAAACATGCTATCCTTTTTTGAGCAGTTATTACATTCTAGGTCCTGCACTATGCATTTTACATTGATTCTTTAACTTAATTCTCACAATAACCCTATTTTCTTACCAGACAAGAAATCTCATTTAACCAGAGTCTTATTCAGGGTTCAGGGAAAGATGAGGTAAGAAGTTGGAGACAGACCACGTTGGGCCTTGGTGTCCAAATTATCGTAATTAAATTTCACCTGTGGACAAGGAGAACCCATAAGTTAGTGTTGTGGACAAGGGAGTTGTATGATCAGGTTTGCATTTGGAGGAGAACACTTAGAGGCAGTGTACAGATTAGCTACAAATAAGAAAGACCACAGGCATCTGGGCAGACAAAGTAGCCATTGGTCAGGATATCCCCAGATGGGAACTGAACTAGATTATATTCAAATACAAAAATCTTGTGTCCTTTTGTTTACATGCACCCTCTTGCCTTTTGTTACTGGAGGCAGTTTACGGTAGAGGCTAATTATGTAGATTGTGGAGACTGCCTTGATTCAAATCACACTTTGACCTCTTACTAGCTTTGTGACACAGCTCATTATGTAACCTCTGTGTGCTTCAGTTTCTTCACATCTAAATTAGGAATAACAAACGTTCCTACCATATGAGGTTCCTATAAAATAATTTAGTACGTGAAAAGTATTTAGAAGAATGCCCTGCCCATAGAATGCTCTACAACATTAGGATGTTAATATCTTTATATTTCAGATACCTAGTACAGGGAGAGTTGCAATGTATTTCATCAATAAATATTTGTTGAAAGACTGGATGCTTTTCCTTCAAAAGGCAGTCTATTTTTAACAGCTAAAGGGGTTTATTCTTTTCATTCCTACCAATCCAGTGCAATCAATAAACATCCATTAGGCTCAAATATGGCTGAGGCCTTGTGCTAGACATTGTAGGCAAAGCCAAAATGACTAAGATTTAATCCCTGATCTTCCTTTAGAGACTACTTGAGCCTATCTCTTCAGAACTTGCACAGGTTGGTTCTAGTGGAGCTTTCTAGAACTATTCATAACAAATCTATTTCCTCCTTTACATGACAGACTTTCCAATTATTGAAAACAATTATTCTGTCTAGGCTTAATCTTTTTTACTCTGGAATAAACAATAAATATATACAATTCCTCTAGCCATTCCTTAAGGCCATGGCTTAGGAGAATTCAATCAATGTAATCATCCTCTCCAGACACATTCAAGTTTGTTAATACTTTTCTTAAAATGCAGGGCTCAGAAACAGATACAATAACCTAAACATGATTAAATGGACAAATAGCATTACAAGAATCAGCACATAAAAATGATGGCTAAACTTGAATGCATCCACAGATAAAATGGGAAAATAAAACAGGTTACAGTTTAGAGCTTTGGGAGTTTTCTTCAGTTCAAGTAACAGGAAAATAAAAGATATTTTAAACTGGGGAGAGGAGAACCTATTCAGTAAATGGTGCTGGGAAAACTGGCTGACCACATTAGGGAGACTGGAACAGGACCCTTACCTATCACCATACACAAAAATCAACTCTAAATGGATCAAAGACCTAAATGTAAAGCTTCAAGCTATAAGAATCCTAGAAGAAAAAGTAGGACATGTCCTTATGTAAATTGGAATAAGAAACCAATTTCTGATCGGCTCTCCAAAGGCAAATGTCATAAAAGATAAGATAGACAAATGGGACCTCATCAAACTGAAAAGCTTCTGCAAAGCAAAAGAAATCATCAAGAAAGCAGGAAGACAGCCCACAGAATGGGGAAAAAGATTTGCCAACTGTAAATCTGACAAAGGCCTAACATCCAGGATTTATAAAAAACTCAAACGTGCCAAAAGAAAAGGAAAAAAAAAAAAACTGATAAAAAATGGGCAAACGATATGCACAGACACTTCTCAAAAGAAGATATATGAGCAACCAACAGATACATTAAAAAAAATTCAATCTCAGTAATCATCAAATAAATGCACCCTAAAACAGCACTGAGATATCACCTAACTCCAGTCAGGATGGCCATTATCAAAAACTTTAAAAACAAAAGATGCTAGAAAGGATGTGAGGAAAAGGCAACACTTCTACACCATTGGTGGGAGTGTAAACTAGTACAACCTCTGTGGAAAACAGTGTGGCAATTTCTAAAAGATCTAAAAATCGACCTTCCATATGACCCAGCAATCCCCCTTCTAGGAATCAGAGGAACTTAAATCACTCTGCAAAAAGATACCTGCACACACATGTTTATTGCAGCATTATTCACAATAGCAAAAACATGGAACCAACCACGCTGCCCATCAAAAGTGGACCAGATAGAGAAAATGTGGCACATTTACATTATGGAATATTATGCATCCATAAAGAAAAATAAAATTATGGACTTCGCAGCAACTTGGATGGAATCAGAATCTATAATATTCAGTGATTTATCACAGAAACAAAAATCTGAGTACTACATTCATAAATAGACACTGAATATTTATCATAATACCATAAGAAAGGGATTGGCAGTAGGGGGACACTGCCAGGGGAGGGAGTGGGGGTGCACATAACATCAGTAAGAGTACCAAACTTTACCTGTACAATGACCACTTATGTACCTAACCCTGAATTGTACCTCACATCTTCAAAAAAAAAAATTCAAAGAAAAGGATTATGAAACAGGAAACATATCATAAAGAACATGTGTTTAAGAAACCAAGATAGGATATTATCACATGATATGCATTAAAGTAAATATTTAACATACATTAATAAACAAGCATAAGGAAAGGACTTAAGGAATAGTAGGAATGAGGGCTAAACTATGAAATATGTCCAAAAAGATGAACTAAAGATGACTTGATCAATATAGCAAGTATTGAGAGAAAATCAAAAAGGACAAAGGATTTTTGAGGAGAGGAATTGAAAGATGAAGAATTAAGTATCCATAGTATTAGGTGAAGTGTCACAAAAGAAAAAATACATGTGCTTTACTATAGTGTGTAGTATGGAAGGATGGTGGTTCTCTGTATAAATGTTATAGGTATACCTTTAACTTTAAATAATGAGGTATTTAGGAGACTATGTAAATAAGCGATAAACAATTTAAATTTTCATTTTCTGTTTCAATGATAACAGTACATGATTTTTTCACATGGACTAAATAGAAGGAGTTGCCTTTCGGGTGGATATAGTACAATGTATAAAATCTAGTGAGTTTGGTGGGACATTATGACTGAAGATAGTGAGATATTCCAAAAATAGAGTAATGCAGGAGAGACAAAGACACAGAATTGTAAAAGCTTCATAGCAATATGTCTACTTTCAAAAGATCTCAAAAAACAAGTAAACCAAACCCAACAGCATTTAAGAGGCAATAGGCAAAGGATGTTAGCAAGTCATTTTGATCTCTCCACTTCTCATGAGTAAACAGTAGTTCAAGTTAGGGTGTTAGCTACAATATAAAACAGTGGGTCAAACTATTTTTGGAATGTAAATTTTTAAAGTAAAATGGCAACATCCATGCTTAATTGATGTCAAATAGTTAAGACCATTTCTATGCAACAAATTATTATGACAATCTATTCAAAAAGTTTTGCATCACTCTATTTTCAACAAATTGCCTAGACATATTTTCAAATAAATATTTTTTATGGTAAACAATAAAATATAGATAAATGCTATTGTTATCAGTAGTTATATATTGTCACCTATATATTACATTATTTCTAAATTCTTTCTTCTGCTCATTATAGTAACAATGAAATCCTTGTAGAGGTATTATATTTACATAGAATTCTGCTTTTATTATGCTAGATATGTTAGATGGTAATTATTTCTGTTAATGACTAGCTAGACAATCAATACCTATTTGGAACATTGATTTTTTTTCCTTTGTTATATATTATCTAGGCATTTGATGTGTTATTTTTGTATAATGTCTTTTATAGAAGGAATAATATTGCTTTCCATACAATAGTAAAATTCTATGGCTAACATAAAACTCTATAAAGCACTAGACATATATGTATATTTTAAAATAAATATGCTTTGTTTCTTACAAAGTTTGTGAGCCAAGAACTCACTGCTAGCTACAAGTAATCACATGCAAATATTTATTAAGTTCTACTATGTTCCCTTTCTTTCCTCTTGTTTCACATTTTAGCCCATGTGTGGTTAGCCTGTAACCATTTAATAGAGAAATAGCATGAACTAAAACAGCAAAGGTGATAATCCAGAAATCTTGGTTTATAAAAGAAAAATAAATTAAATCTGCAAAAATGTCTACTGACAAAAACAATGTTTCAAGTTCTTGAGGCATTTTCAAAAACCAAATCCCCAAACAGTGCTCATATTAAAATTACAAAGTAACTACCTAAGATAGTTACTGAAATAAATATAGATACATAGAGAGTCTATTTTTCTGAATAATGCCAACATATCAAAAGTAAGAATAATACATAACTTTAAAAATTAAAATTCCAGAAAACCAAGCAGAAAATACAATAAAACATGTGAAAAAGAATGCATTGTGAAACTTTAAGGATACTTTAAAATAACAAGTAATTGGTGACTCTTTTAATGCTAGGAATAAAATGGTTAATTTTAATTTATGCATGCAAAAGAATTAAATTAGATCCTTATCTTCATATATAAAAATTAACTCAAGATAGATTAACTCAGACCTGAAACAATAAAAATCCTAGAAGAAAACCTAGAAAAAACTCTTCTGGACATTGGGCTAGGCAAAGAATTTATGTCTAAAATCCCCAAAGTAAATGCAACAAAAACAAATAAGTGGGACTTAATTAAACCAAAACTTTTTGCACAAGAAAAGAAATAATCCATAGAGTAAATAGACAACTAATAGAAATGAAGAAGAAATTTGCAAACTATACATCCAACAAAGGACTAATATCCAGAATCTACAAAGAACTCAAAACAAATCAGCAAGCAAAAAACAAATAAGCCCATTAAGAAGTAGGCAAATGGGCAGGTGCAGTGGTTTAAGCCTATAATCCTAGGACTTTGGGAGGCTGAGGTGAATGGATTGCCTGAGCCCACAGGTTCAAGCACAACCTGGGCAACTTGGTGAGACCTCATCTCTACAATAAATCAAAAATTAGCCAAGTGTGGTAGTGTGCCTGTAGTTCTGACTACTTGGAAGGCTGAGGCAGAAGGATCGCTGGAGCCCAGCAGTTTGACGCTGGGGTGGCCATGAGCATGTCACTGAACTCCAGCCTAGGCAAAAGAGACTCCAACTTGAAAAAAAAAGTGGGTAGACAACATGAACAGACATCTCTCAAAAGAAGATATACAAATGGCCAACAAACATGTGCAAAATGCTTAACATCACTAATCATCAGGAAAACACAAATTATAACCACAGTGAGATTTCATCCTACACCAATCAGAATGTCCATTATTAAAAAAAAAGATGTTGACACAGATACAGTGAAAAGGGAATGCTTATACACTGTGGGTTTGCATGTAAATTAGTACAGTCTCTATGGAAATTAATATGGAGATTTCTCAAAGAACTAAATGTAGTTCTATCATTCAGTCTAGCAATCTCACTACTTGAAGTCTACCCAAAAGAAAAAAGGTTGTTATACAAAGAAGATGCCTGAACTTATATGTTTATCATAGCACAATTTACAATTGCAAAGATATGGAATCAAACTAAATGCCCATCAATTGTTCAGTGGATAAATAAAATGTAATATACATAATATATGTATATATATGTGTATATATATGATAGAATATTATTCAGTCATAAAAAAGAACAAAATATGCCTTTTGCAGCAACTGGGATGGAATTGGAGGCCATTATCCTAAGTGAAGATATGTAGGAAGAAAAAAGCAAATATCACATGTTCTCACTTACAAGTGGGAGCTAAGCTAAGGGTCTGCGATGGCATATAGAATGAAAGATATCATGGATATTGAAGACTCAGAAAGAAGACGGTGTGAGGGAGGTGAGAGATGAAACATCACCTGTTGGTTACAATGTACACAGGTGGGGGTGACAGGTATACTTAAAGCTCAAACTTCTTCATCACTATATAATACATCCATGCAACCAAAAACCAGTTGTACCCCTGCAGCTATTGAAATAAAAATGTAAAAACCAAACTGCATTGTAAAAATTTAAGGATACTATAAAATTATGAATAATTAATGATTCATTTAATGCTGCTAGTATAGTGGTTAATTTTTGTTCATTAACTAATAATGAAGAGGATTTCTTGTTAAATGGGGACAGACTGAACCCATGCATTGATCTCTACTCCCTCCTCAAACTTCTCTAAGATGAAATGAATGATATTAGAAAAGAAATGTGGTTACAAAAACATACAAGGGAAGAGGAGATTATTATAAGAGAGGAGTGATAACTAGCTTTAAAGATGATAAAAGCTGAAATAAAAGTTTTTCTACAGATACCAACAAGAATCAAGATGCTGTGTGCTACAGACCCAGAAAAGGTACACCAGGTTCCCAGAAAAGAGAAGGCAAGAGAGAAGGCAATGAATAAGCAGAAGAGAAGCAAAGCAAACAACAGGAAAACCAAACAAAAGTCAAAAGAACTGTACTTTAGGTATTCAAGAAGAGAAAAAAACCAGTTTCATCAAAGCAGGACAGGATCCTATATTTGATAAAAAGAAAAGAAATCAGAAAGCAATAAGAAGTTCTTGTAATGAAAAATAAAACCAAATAAAAAACTCAACACATGAGATACAAGACGAGTTAAGGTGATTCTTAAAAAGTAGAACCTATACAATGAAAATTGCAAAACATTGCTAAAAGAAATCAAAGATGACACAAAAAATGGAAAAATATTCCATGCTCATGGATTCCAGAATCAACATTGCTAAGATGTCCCTCCTGCCCAAGGCAATCTACAGATTTAATGCACACATTAAATTACCAGCAGCATTCTTCTCAGACCTGGAAACGACAATACAGGATTTCATATGGAAACATAAACGACCAGGAAGAGCCAAAACAATACTCAGCAAAACAAAAACAAAAACAAAACAAAATTCAAGCTGGAGGCATTATGCTCCCAGACTTTAAGCTTTATTATAAAGCTTCAGTTATGAAAACAGCCTGGTATTGGTACAAGAACAGTCATATAGACCAACAGAACAGGATAGAGACTCCAGAAGCAAAACCTCAATTTCTCAACCAATTCATCTTCAAAAAAGCCTCCACCATAAACCACTGGGAAGAGGAGAACCTATTCAGTAAATGGTGCTGGGAAAACTGGCTGACCACATGCAGAAGATTAAAACAAGACCCCTACCTATCACCAAATACAAAAATCGACTCTAAATGGATCAAAAATCTAAATGTAAAACCTCAAACTATAAGAACCTTAGAAAACACAGGAGACACCCTTATAGAAATTGGAACTTTAATACCCCACTCACAACCCTAGACAGATCATTGGGACAAAAAATTAGCAATGAGATCCAGTACCTCAATGACTTTTGACCAAATGGACTTAATCGATACCTACAGAACACTCCACCCAAAGACCACAGAATATACATTCTACTCATCACCGCATGGAACGTATTCTAAGATCGACCACATACTTGGCCATAAATCAAGCATAAGCAAATTTAAAAGGACAGAAATTTTATCATGCACCTTCTCGGACCACAGTGGAATAAAAATAAATATTAACACCAACAAGGTTCCCCTCAAACCCACAAAGACATGGACACTAAACAGCACGACGCTAAACAACTCCTGGGTCAATGATGAAATCAAAACAGAGATCAAAAGATACCTGGAAACAAAGGAAAATGAAGAAACATCCTACCAAAATCTCTGGGATGCCTTGAAAGCCGTAGTAAGAGGGGAACTTACATCACTACAAACCCACATGAAGAAAATGGAAGGATCACAAATTAACAGCCTAACAAGCCACCTAAGGAAGCTGGAAAAGCAAGACCACAAAAACCCTAATTTCAGCAGAAGAATCCAGATCACTAAAATAAAAG
>CAUYQG010047606.1:0-50260 GCA_963574415.1 Tarsius wallacei
GGTAGCATGCGCCTGTAGTTCCAGCTACTTGGAAGGCTGAGGCGGAAGGCTCGCCGGAGCCCAGCAGGTCGAGGCTGCGGTGGCCGGGAGCGGCCACTGCACTCCAGTCTGGGCGACAGAGTGAGACTCCAACTCAAAAAAGAAAAAGAAAGTATTCTGAAATTCTTATCTAACGGGGGAGAATGAAAAGAGCATCTTGTGGGGGGAAGGAGCTGGTATCTCACTTTCAAATAAAAGAAAAATATATCCGATTAGGAGTATAAGGAAAGGGAAGGTGGCCAATAATATAATAGAAAGTTAATACAATTTTCAAGTTAACAAGGGGGAAGATGCAATTAATACCAATGAGGACACACAGACTTAATTTCTTATAATGGCAAAATTAAAGTAAGTAAAATGCGAAATAAACATAAATTAAGGTAAATAAAGCCACATACCTTAGCACACTAATTTTGAATGGACTGTATTCTCTTGTTAAAATAGAAGAGATTACAGAATGAGTTAAATAAAACCAATGATATTTTCAAGAACACACTTAAAGAATGACCATATTGACTATATACAAATTATGCTTAGAAGATATCTATAGGATTCAATAAGATGGCATTAAGTCAGGAAAACTCAGGGAACATGGCTTTGGGGGTTTCCTGTAGCTTGTCCACTTGGAGCTAAGTGTCAGCAATGTGGGGGAAAGTTTCCAGAGTGAAAGTTATAAAAACACAGGATGGAAATGTAGAGTGAGTGGAGGTTATTAGCTTTTTATGACTTTTATAGCCTCAGACTGAAACCCTAGAAAAATTATCAAATTTTATTGTTAAAAAAAAGAAAAAAATTGTCTTTAGCAAGCCATATTACAGGTTAACAACTAACATCCACCATCCCAAATTACTACATTATCAACTGATTTCACAGAAGGACTAGTCACCAAACATGCACAGTCACACTGTAAATGTGTACCGTGACCAGTACCAGAGGATATGTAATCCTGTATTTGCCATGTCCCAAAGCTAGAGGATCTTTTTTTAAAAATTATTATTAATTTTTAACTTATAAAAATGTGGGGTACACAATTCAGGGTTAGGCATACAAACGCCAATTATGCAGGTATCTTTGAGCCAGAGGATCTTAGCATGACAGTTTTGGTTATGACCTACCACAGTGAAACAAGGTTGGAGATAAAAGAATGGGCAAAAAAGATAGCCAGCAAAATCTAGAAAAAGCAAGCAAAACAGGCAATATCAGACTAGGAGGAATTTAGAATTAAAGACAATAAAAAGAATAAAGACATACAATATGCAATAATAAAGAGCCAGATTTGGGGGCAGAAATATCAGTTGTAAATCTGCACAAATCAAACAACATAGCAACTAAATATAAAGGTATTAAATAGGCAAAGATAACTTATTTATAATATAGGGCCTCAAATATCCACTGTATGGGGTAGAATTAGTAAAAGGAATAAAGGAACTACTAATACAATTTTTTAAAACTCAATTTCTATAATTACAGAGAAAATGTTACATTCCTTAAATAGTGAAAATATCTTTATTGATCACGAAAACCAGGAATGTTAACACATGATGCTGTAGACGAGATGAACAAAATGTTTGAAAAAAGACATTTTATAGGCTAGATTTTCTGATTAAAATTCAATAAAAGTAGGAATAAATAACAAAAGGTAACAAAATGTTTGGTGAAAAGACTAAAAGACCTATTTCTTATATCGTAAGATTTCAACAATATTTAAGCTTCAACAGGCCGACCATGAAGCTCCAACTTGCACAAATTAATCCTAAACTCTTTTTAGAATCTTCCAATCCCAGATTCCAAAAAGCAACTTTTACTCCTCTCTTTACATGTTTAAGTAACAACCGGATGCAATCTCCATCTGTCATACAAGCATTCTTTTTTACTCAGTTTCAACATGTCACACATCAAACACTTGATTAGCCGGGGGCGGTGGCTCATGCTTGTAATCCCAGCACTTTGGGAGGCCGAGGCGAGAGGACTGCCTGAGCCCAGGGATTCAAGACCAGCCTATGCAACTTGGCAAGACCTCATCTCTACAACAAATCAAAAAATGAGCCGGGCATGGTGGGGTACGCCTGTGGTTTGGAAGCCGGGCAGTGTGGGACAATGCTGCTTGGAAGGCTGGGGTGGAAGGATCGCCTGAGCCCAGCAGGTCAAGGCTGCAGTGGTCATAAGCGTGCTACTGCACTCTAGCCTGGGTGACAGAGTGAGACTCCAACTCAAAAAAAGAAAAAAATCACTACTTAAGTGATTTAAAAGACGTCAAAACTATTTTTAAATGAATTTCAAATCTATTTTTTCTCACTGCACCTCAAATCCAGTTATCTCAGACTGTTCTTACTCATTCGATACTCTTTGCCTCTGTCCTGCATCATTTAAAAAGGTCAAGATGCCCCCTCCTCATAAGGAGAGGAAAACAAAAAGCCTTAAGTGGTTAATGTTTGGCAGAAGTGTTTGTGAATTGCTCCATAATAATTAAAAACCTGTTGATAAGAAATTACCAAAATCAATTTGATAACTGCTGCGATGACTGCACTTCAGAAATCACATTTTAGAAAATATTCACTGAGCGCACGCCAGTGCCTGGCACCTAGGAAGGGATAAACAAACAGATGCTCAACCAAGAAGGGGACAGCCGAGAAGGAAAGGGGGCAAGCCTCCCAGAGATGACGCACTTTCGCCAAAACGCACCTTCCTCCAGGCGGTATTGGACCGAAATTACAAAGAACATTTTATGTCTATGTTCCTGAGACTAACTTTTTAAGATGATACCAATATATCTGAATAACACAGAGTCCCCCTTTAAAAAAAAAAAAAAAGAATGTTCCACATTTGGGAATTGTTCACTGTTTCCTCATTATTAGATTCAAGCTAGACACCCCAGAATACTAAGTAACTGAAACACAAGATGTCCATTTTACCCTCACTGTTGATACTGACTTTGACGAGCCAGTCAGGAGTCATCCAATCTCTCAACTGCCTCGTCACTATGTTTCCCCCCTTGCAAGGATAAGCAATCCATAGAAAAAACTGAACAACCGTGAAAATATCCAGCTTCTCATAAAAATTTATCTCCCAGACTTAGCATCCATTGATTATTCTTGCTTGAGCTGGTCTTCACTACGATGGCGGTAAAATTTCCAACTCCAGGACTCCTTCCACATTTACCAAGCAGCATTCTAATAAAAGCTAAACCATCTATATTCTTCATTTATTATCAGTATGGACGCATGGATTTCCACTGTTAGCAAGGTTTGTAATTCATTGCTGTTCCTTTGGTGCTCACATTGTCTCAGATTTGGGCAGTGGGAGCCCCTCAAGTGGGCTTCCACATGCGTCTGGCATATCTTTTTGTGTGAGGGGGAAAAGAAGAAGGGGTGCTTTGTTACTTGCTGGCATAAGAAAATATTCTATACTGACCCTACATCCTCCCTCCCCAGCCCAAGAACAAGTCATTTTTCTGAGGACCTCTGGGTCTTTTTAGTGAGGGATGGTATTAGATACCAGTATCTTGGTGCCAGATGCGCTCATTATTACTAGGGCACCCACCTTTGCTTTTAGATCCCGTCAGTGGGCACAACTAGGAAATGTGTTTATGTGCATCACCAATGACATACACAGACACAAGCATTTATATATGCTCATATACATGCAGATGTGTATGTCAATATATGTTCCATTATTTTAAAACCCAACCCCATCTCGCAGGTTCTTCACTGCCCTTCTCTATTTCATACTTGTGTCTTCCTCCATCCTCGCTGAGAATCCTGACTCCCAACATCAATACTCACTTGTTCAATCCTGGAACACTTCTAAAATCATTTAGAATATCTACACTCAAAATACTGCAAAAAAATAAATCTGCTATGAGAGTGTACAAGATTTTTGCAGTTCTTCCTCTCCCACCCCTCATGAGGGTCTACGGTAAATACTGTGTTTGTAAGTTACTCAGATTAGTTTTAACCCAACCATCTTCAGTGTGATTCAAAGTAGGAATTTAGTGTTTAATCTATACAATATTCCACAGAGATCTCTACCAGGTCACAGGCTTCTCACAACATAAACTGTGTTCTCACAACATAAACAAAAGGTGACTCAGAGAAATTGTAATTGAGGAAAATATTCATTAATTGAAGAAAATGATACAAGCAAAAGTTCTCAATACAAAGAATAATGAATAAATATGAAAACTAAACCCCAGAGAACCAAATGACAAAACAAAGCTGATATAAATTTCCCTTTAGCAAAGTTACAAGAGAAAAGTAATCTGACCCCAGTGAGGGCATAGGCAGATGTTTTAAACCACATGCTCCTTTTCTCCTTCTAGTTACTTGTAGGCACTTTGATTATCACAATTGTCTTCTGGTAGGTGGCCTGGGAAAGATTATCTGTGGGAAGCAAGGAGGATGAAATAACAGTCAACAGGAGTTACTGATGCTGAAGGGACAGCCAGGAAAAGGACCAGAAAAGAGGTTAGTCCCAGCTCCTCCTCCCCTCTCCAAGGCCATGTTGGAAAGCAAACAAAATCAAGAGTACTAACAGTAGCAAGCACTCAAAGACTGAAAGCCAAGAAAACACTTGACTTAAAGAATGTTGGGGTGATGAGAATATTTCAGAGTAAGAAAACAGTAACCACGGGCCATTTGCCTAATGATAAAAATATTCATTGTTACACATAAAAAACAGCTTACTCATTAAGCATTCTATGTAATAATGTTGATTATATTCGTGCTTTTATCTCTAATTTCACCTCTTTAAAATAATTTTTAAGTGAACTATAAATAAAAGAATTACGTATTTCCCTTCAAAATAGAGGTAGATGGTGGAAAAAAGAAAAAGTCTCTGCTCAGCAATAGAAAAGGATGTTTTACCCCTCTACAGTTTAGTAGCTATATTCTAGTTTACTTAGTCCTCTCTTATATAAGAACATCTTTTCAACATTCAGGATATTTTACCACTATAATCTCCTTCTTGAAAATAATAACACTAGTTCAAATAAGCATGAGAAACAGAATTTTTTTTTTTTTTAAGAGATGGGGTCTTACTGTGTTGTCCAGAATAGACTCCAACTTCTGGGTTCAGAAAACCCTCCCACCCTAGCCTCCCAAGTAGCTGGGACTGTAGGCATGCACAACTGCGCTCAGCTCATGCTATTTTTTCTCCAGTAAGCAGAACACGAGGACTTTTCCAATAAGAGGTAAGGCAGAATCATGCAGTCGATTCTACATATTCCTGTGTTTACTATAAAGCTGACATTTCTCAATGCCAAGTAAACAGACCGTAGCTGCTTAACAAACCTGAGGCTCTTGATACAAAAAGAGGCCAGATTCCCTTAAAAAAGGACCCTGCAACAATATCACAGGTACTTTAAATCTGCAGTTGGCAAACTATGTTCTATAGACTATATCTAGTCTGACGTTCATTTTTGTAAATGAAGTTTAATTACAAATAACCATGTTCATTCATATACATATTACCTATGTTTGATCTTGTATCACAATAGCAGAGCTAAGTAGTTGGGATAGAGACTGTATGGACCACAAACCCTGAGATATTTACTATCCGGTCTTTTACAACTGACCCTTGCTATAAATCTTCCAAGTGTTTTTCAAAGGACCAGTGGCATTTGCTAGGGTGACTGTACACTGGATAAAAAGGATTTTAAACCACTCAAGAATTATCAGTCAGTCACTTTTAAAAGACACTAACTGCCAGGGACCCAAAATGCAATCGTGGTCCACAAGTTATTCAGAGAGCTTAGGGTGATCACGTGATAAATGGGTAATTGGCTCAAGTTTAAATCTAAGTGGGACAGTACGTCCACAAATACAACATGTGCTTATTTTCCAGATACTGGATGTATATAACTAGAAGAGAAATACTTGGCAACTGAATTTCTACACTCGTTCTCTGACCCAAGGTGTATAGGTATTTTGCGAAGAAAGGCCAAGTGAAAGTCCCCGCAACTTACCCTTCCTACCAGGGAACAAACCAAAATCAGCAAGGGAAACACAAAGCTTAACACCACCATCAAAAACTTACAATGATTTTGGATTATCATAAACTGAAATCAGGCTGTTATAGCAATTGCAGCTGCTATTCCAGATATGCTGTCTTTAATGAAACAAATCAACATAGCCTCTGAAATTTTATATGCAAGTTGGTAAATACCTTAAAGTACTATCAGATGCTATTTGCCCTTGCCTGGCATGACCAACACCACATCTCATGACCAAAGGATACCGCTCTCTGCCATGGTATGTGAAAGGAGGTACCTATAGAAACCTAGAAGAAACTCAGCTTATTCTTAGTTTAGTCTTTTTGCCTCAGCATAACCATTAGAAAGCTTTCAGACATTCTACTGCAGGTCAAGCGGCAGCCTATCCCAACCCTCCCTCAGCAAATCTCCCTCAGATGCAAGACCAGGACAACCCAACCTTTCAATTCATGGTTTGGCATAATAATCTTTAGCAAACTTACAAGTTCCTTGTCACGGCAGTCAAAGATCACCCTTTGGCTGGCCAAAGCCATAAAAGTGATAATACGACCACCTGTGGTCAAGGAGTTTGTAGATTGCAAATGTCTAACAAGTCTCTTGCAGGAAAAACCCCTCTGGGCCCAAGTTAACTTAATCAGCCCTTTGTGGCCCATGTGACCAGCCCACCCATCTGCCTGTCATCCATCATCTGCACTTACCTGCCCCTTTATGATGACGTGGAGCAGACCACCACCCAATCACCTTAATTATCTCCCCTCATCAAGGGGAATGGTTAAAAGGACTCAACCACAAGCAGCCATTTGCCACTGCCTTGCTAGACTCTGGTGCGGCCATATGCTCTTTGAGTTATGGCTGTCACCATGCTTCCTGGCTTTGGGGAGGTAAATCTTCTCTCTCTTCTCTTTCTTGTTCTAATTGATTTTCAAATAAACTATATTTCTAAATCTAACTTCTGTGCAATTCTTTGCATCTTTCATGTGGTCTCGGATCACACCCCAAGAGGCCACACTCATCTCAGAGTGACAGCTCTCTTCCTGCCTGTGGGAAGTGAACATTTCTTAAATCTCTTCTTTCTTCGCCTCTTTGTGCTGCAAATCTTTGTGTTGCTTGGATCTCTGGTCACCAGTGCCGTGTCCCCGCTGCACCCTCCACACCCTCAGGATGAGCCAGAGAGACAGTGGTCTTTTTAAATAGTTAATATTTACTTAGTTATTATATAATGCGCAGCAATCCAAACACTTTACATGTATCATGTCATTAAGTTTCCACAAGAGGTAGGCACTACTATTATCCTCATAGTGAGAGTTACTTTCAGAAACACAAGCAACAACGAGAGTAAGTGACTTGAGGACAGAGTGGCAGAACTGGGACTGAAATCCAGGTAGTATAATTCCAGAGTCCCTGTGCTTAAGAGGACCTTCCACACTATCCTGATGAATGGAAGAGTTATTTTTTTGTTTCCTATTTATCCATTTGTCAGTTAACAGATACTTGGGTTGTTTTTACCTTTTGGCTATTATGACTAATGCTGCTAGGCAGACTCATGTACAAGTTTTTGTGTGGACTTTCACTTCTCTTGAATATAGACTTGAGAGGAATTGCTGAGTCATATGGAAAGTCTATCTTAAACATTTGAGGAATTACCAAACTGTCTGCCCAAGTGGTTACACCAATTTACAATCTCAGCATCAGTGTTTAAGGGTTCCAGTATCTCTGTATCACTTGTTACTGTCTTTCTTTTTTATTTTTTCAGGAACAGTGGTCATTTGGACAACAAACCATTGATCAACAATGCTGGTACACCTATACTGATCAGGGGTGATGAGGAGGAAGCATAAAGTTCTTCAGACCTCTGAGTAAGGCATGTGGAAGGCAGTTAAGATAAAAACCACAAACATTACAAAGCCAATTGCCTAAGTAAGATTTCTAGGGCTCCGATGGTCTGAGGCCTATCAGGATAGCCTCTCTAAGGTGAAAAACAAATGACTACACCTGCATTATCTACCGGGTCGCAAAGCATAACAGTGCGTTTTGGAGCAGAACTCCAACTCATTTACCAAGGGACCTGTTAGGCTCCCACTTTTAAGCTGGGATTGAAGAATTCAGGGCTCTGCAACAAGTACAGGCTGTAGTATAAGCTGCTTTGCCACTCGGGGCTTAGAATCAGTAGAACAATTATCTGGAGCCTCTGGCAAGCTGCAACCAGAAAATGACAGCACAAATCTTGAGGGCTGGAGCAAAACCATGCCATTTTCTAAAGACCACTATTCTTTTGAGAAACAGATCCGGGATTACCTACTAGACCTTCATAGAGTGAAGGCTTAACCATGGGAAGCAAGTCATCATGCAATGACCCAAGCTGCCCACGACAAACTGGACGACTGAAAGACTGGAGGAGAAAGAAACTGCTCTTTCCTGTTTGCAGTAAACACTCTCTTCCTTTGGGTGGCGGCTGGTTCCAGTAGTACCAGCTGGTCCTGACGTTTTTCTACAGCGCTAGAACCAACTTCCCTGGGCCGCCTCTGAAACACCCACACCCTCTGGTCAGCACCGACCTTCCTCAGATGTCTAAACACAGAGCCATGGGGACCGTCCCTCCTTCAAAATCATCTTGCAGAGGGAATGCCAGCTGGGCAGCAACCTTCTTATGAACTCTGCAGGGTCCCCTCAAATCTTCTCAATTTTAATAATCCACCCTCATGCCTTTGTTCCCCAGACCTCGGCATGGTAGATGCTTCCTGCAGTTTTTGCTTCCTTTGCAAGACTTTTCCACCTTTTCAGTTCTTTAGTATCTGACAACAATTCTTCATATCAAATTCATTCTGTTAAAATAATTGCTGTGGTTTCTGGTTTTGACTAGATCCAAACTGATATGCCTATTAACATCATACCACTATGTGTGAATGTAAAAATCAAACAAAGTTGCTATACAATTGCTACTAAAAAAAAGTAAACATTTATTGAGTTCTATGCTGAATTCACATGCATCATTTAATCCCCTCAAAATCTCATAAACAGCATCATTTTTGCATTTTAGCCCATTAACTGGTAAAGTCAACAAGGACAAACCCATATTTGTTTGGCTCACCCCTGCATTAAATATTGAGTATGAATAAACCTTTACAACAAATCTTTGAAACAAGCACTATTACTGTGGACACTTTACAGATGAGGAAGCTTACATAAATTAAGTAATAAGACCACACACAGCAAGCAAGTAGTAGTGGAAGTGGGATTTGGTTCTGGGTAGTCTTAGTCGATAACCCATGTTCTTAACCACTCTACAAACTGCCAAGTTTACTATAAGAGGTTTGCTACAAAAATCTCTATTAAAAATGTTAGGTGACTTTGCAAAAAGTTAAAGATATATGCATCTTAATTTTTTTTTTTTTTTTTTTTGAGTTGGGGGCTCACTCTGTCCCCAGGCTGGAGTGCAGTGGCATGATCACAGCTCACTGCAGACTACTGGGCTCAGGTTTTCCTTCCACCTCAGCCTCCTGAGTAGCCGGCACATGCCACCACACCAGCTAATTGTTTTAAATTTTTTGTAGAGACAAGGTCTCACTGTACTGCCTAGGCTGGTCTCAAACTCCTAAATTCAAGCAATCTTCCCACCTCAGCCTTCCAACGTGCTGTGATTACAGGCCTGAGCCACCTCTCTTGGCTGATATACACACTTTAATGAGGAAAAATTAACAGGGATTAGAATGTAACAAGAAATGATTCACAGGCAAAGTTGGATTTAAACAATGCAGCAAGGAACAAGTAGACCTATAAGAGCAGCAAGAAGGGAATATGGACTTTTAAATTCATTTTTATTAAAACAACAAAAATAACAGCAAACATTTAAATGCTTAACATGCACCAGGTTCTGTTCTAAGTCTTTTACATTTATTTGCTTATTTAATCCTCACAAAAGCCTTACAAGGTCAATTCCTGTTTTATTAATGAAGAACTCAAGGCACAGAAAAAAAGCAATGGGCTCAAAGTCACACAGCTAGTCAGATTTCAATCCAGACAGTTTGGCTCTAGGATCTGTTCTCTAAAATACTAGACTATACAAAAAATAAGTTTATACCACTCATTATCAGTTACTGACATTATACTTGAGAGTTTGCAATTTTCAGAGTACAGACTACCTTTGTAATTCTAGCTTTTGACAATAAACATAGTTTTGAGTTGCAGATTAGTTAACATAAAACTTCACATTTTTAAAAACAATGAATAGCTCTCAGATGAAAATCTGTATTATTTGTCTATAAAACTCAGTACAATATAAATTGCTAAGATCTACAAAAATTATGTTAGGACATGACAAATCAATGTAAAGTAAATACATCTCAAATTTTCAGAAATGATAATGGGAGTGAAAAGAGCAAAGTTCAGACTTTAATTGCCATCAATAGGGCATTTAACACATAAAATAGATTTTTCTATTTATATTAAGTTTCAGTCTAACATAAATCTATACTATAACCACTTTATTAGAGTAACTGGGTGAGACTCAAAACCATACCTAGAAAGCCTAAGACTTCATTGTTAAGAAAAACTTACTGTAGTCATTTTCAAAGATTGGTATTTATATTATACCTTTCAAGACATTCCACTCCATTTTAAGCTTTGGAAAAATATGTGGAAGTGCAATCAAACATAAGAAATTAGCTTGTCTCACGGTATTTAGCTTAGTCTCACTTCCCTAGTACATGCCACGCCCATATGGATATGCTCCTTTCAAACTCTTACAGACATGTCTTATAATGCTCTCCAATATACTGAGTCGCTATTAAGCATTAGGTATAAACTCATTTATTTAGTGAAAACTTCTATAATGTATAACATTCTTTACATTAAAAAAAGGCAACTTACTCCGGCTAACTGAATAATACATCTTTTATGTAATAGTTACCACAATATTTCATATTAAACATCTTATTTTTGAAAACTGACACCCATGCTATATGGGCTCCTATCCTCTCATCCCCTCCTTTTGCTCTAGACAGGAGGGACAGCTCCACACCCCACGTTCAGCAGGAAGTAGCTCCAGAAGTCTGACCTCATCCCTAATCCCAAGGTGCAAATAAGAATATTTCTGAAATAGCAAGAGGTGAGAATGAAAGGAGGTACCTATAGAAACCCAGAATAAACTTAGTTTAGCATAGACTCTACCTCAGCACAATCATTTTTGCTTAAACTTTACCCCTGACACGCTTCGAATCTAGCAAAGGTTAGACATAGATAGATAAATTCCCAATAGGCAGGTTTTAGGAAGCATTCAGATATTCTACTGCAGGCTAAGAGGCAGCCTACCTCACAACTGGTTAATATCCATCAGATATAAGAACAGAACCATAGAAATGATAAGACCATCTTTTGGTCAAGGAGTTTGTGGACTGCAAATGTCTGACAGGTCTCTTGCAGGAAAAGCCCTTCCCCTTGTCTCCTCCCATCTAGCCCACCACCTGAGGGCACGAGATGCTAATGTCTGGGGACCTCAGGATCTAAGACTTGTGACTACAATCAATATCAAAGACCCACAGTCCTGGACACTCCTTCAGGCCAAAATCCCCCTACCCAAAGGCCCTTAAAAATACCCATTTCGTGGTCCTTCGAGGCCACACTTGCCTCTGAGTGTCGGCCTCTTTCCAATCTGTGAAAAGTGAATAATAAACTTTACTTCTTTCTACTTTCTTACCTGGTTGCAATCTTGCATTATTCCCATGGTCCCAGCACCAGCTCCGGGATACCTTGCCTCAGCTGACCCTTTCATTACTCAAATAAATTATGTAGCTACACTAATGTAACTTGCAAATCCCTATCTGGAAATCAGCTTAAACAGTGACATTTTGATATGTTTTAAAGATACACTACACAAGACAATCAAAAATAATTCTTTTTTTTAAATTAGACATAAATAGGAAAAATTTTAAAGGAACAAAAGACAGTCGCGTTGTTATACAACAAGAACAAACAGAGAACCAAATAAAAAGCACAATCCCATTCACAATAGCCACACACAAAAATGAAATACCTTGGCATCTTCCTAAACAGAGAAGAGAAAGACCTTTACAACGAAAACTACAAAACACTGCTCAAAGAAATCAAAGAAGACACAAACAAATGGAAAAGTATTCCATGCTCATGGATTGGGAGAATCAACATTGTTAAGATGTCCATCCTATCCAAGGCAATCTACAGATTCAACATGATACCCGTTAATTTACCAACATCATTCTTCTCAGACCCAGAAATGATAACACAGAAATTCATATGGGAACATAAACAACTACAAATAGCCCAAACAATCCTCAGCAAAAGAAACAAAGCGGGAGGTATCACACTTCCAGGTTTTAAACTTTATTAGAAGGCCACAATAATCAAAACAGCCTGGTATTGGTACATGAACAAACATATAGACCAATGGAACAGGACAGAGATTCCAGAAGCAAAACCTCAATTTCTCAACCAACTCGTCTTCAACAAAGCCTCCACCAACACTGGAGAGAAGAGAACCTAATCAGTAAGTGATACTGGGAAAACCAGCTAACCACATGCAGAAGATTGAAACAGGGCCCCTACACAAAATCCAACTCTAAATGATCAAAGACCTAAACGTAAAACCTCAAACTATAAGAATCTTAGAAAACACAAGAGACACCCTTACAGACATTGGAGTAGGCAACCAATTCCTGATCAAAACTCCAAAAGCCCGTGCCATAAGAGATAAGATAGATAAGTGGGACCTCATCAAACTGCTAAGCTTCTACAAAGCAAAAACAACAACAACAAAAAACAACCATCAGGAGAGTAAGGAGACAGCCCACAGAATGGGAGAAAATACCTGCCAACTATATATCTACAAAGGCCTAACATCCAGGATCTACAAGGAACTCAAACGTATCAAAAGGAAAAAAACAAACAGCCCTATTAGAAAGTGGGCAAAATACATGATGAATAGATACTTCTCAAAAGAAGATATACAAGCAGACAACAGATGCATGAAAAAATGCTCAGCATCACTAATCATCAAAGAAATGCAAATCAAAGCCATACTGAGATACGACCTCACTCCAGTCAGGATGGCCATCATCAATAAATCAAAAAACAACAGATGCTGGAGAGGATGTGGAGAAAAGGGAATGTTACTGCACTGCTGGTGGGAGTGTAAGTTAATACAACCTCTGTGGAAAACATTGTGGCAATTTCTAAAAGATCTAAAAATTGACCTTTCATATGACGACGCTGTAATCTCCCTTCTGGAAATATACCCAGAGGAACTCAAATCATTCTACAAAAAAGATACTTGAGCATGCATATTTACTGCAGCACTATTCACAACAGCAAAAACATGAAATAAATTGTGCTGCACATCGAAAGTGAACTAGAGTTTTAAAATGTGATACATGTACACAACGGAATATTACACAGCCATAAAAAGGACAAAATTATGGACTTCGCAGCAACTTGGACAGATTTAGAGTCCACCATACTCTATCACAGAAACAACTGAGTACCATATGTTCTCACTCATAAGTGGATCCCAAACAGTTATCATAACACTACAAGAAAGGAACTGGCAGTAGCACCACACTGCCAGGGAACAGGACACATTAACATCAGTAAAGGTACCTGATCCCTAACCAGGCTAAGAGAGGACCAATGGGAGGCCCAAACTTCACCTGTACGATGACCACTTATGTACCTAATCCTGAATTTACCCCACTCTTTCAAATAATTTTTTAAAAATAAGTTTTAAAAAAGGAAACATCACCCAAAAAATGAACAAAATATATTGAAAACATCCTATGAAGGAAAACTGTGACAACAAACTAAACAGAATTACATTTTACTACATTTCATGATAATAGGCAGTTGCAAAAAAAATTTTTCATTTTTTGCTGCTAGAGATGGGCATTCTACACTCAGCCTCATGCAACTTTTAAGTGCCAAAAGAATTAGGATCTGTAAAAGAAAAAACTAAATGATTTTTCAAAGCTCAATGAAACAATCAAGAAAACATGCAAGAGCCTATACTCTTTGACCAAATATTATAAATACAGCATTGGGCAAAAAAGATCTAATAATGAAGCAATTTAACAGATTTCACATCTTTGAAGTCTTATTTTTCAAAGACCTATACCCATCTGAGTCTTTAAAAACCAAAGTGTAGCCCCAGCCAAATTCCTCAACCTCCACTTTTTTAGTAGAGAAGTAATCTTCCATAAGGTACTTTCAGAAGAACATATTAGGCCTACACCCAGCTTGCATGATTACTGATGTACAGTTGCACAGTTAACTGGCAACCAAAAATATCTGTATACCAGGCACTTAGTCAAGAAGAATAATCTTGAAAGTACTATGTATCAACATTTATTCACTATTTACATAAGAGAAAAAATATTTTTGGAAACTACCCAAAGTCATCTGAGTGTGCGTGTGCATGCGCACTTTCCACCTATTCCTATAAATAATCTAAAATGTATCGATCTTTGGATTAGAATCAGACTAATACAGAGCTCAATAACTGTTTCAGAGCTGAGATAATTGTTTTAACAATTTTTGCCATTACATTTTAATGGCAAATTAAGTCACAAACATTTAAGGATGCAAAATAAAATATTAAATACCCTATTTTTTAAAAAAACTAATGCCCATTTGCCTTATCAAGCCCCCTTTTTTTACTTAGAATTTACTCCCCATTGACAGTTTTCTTTCTTTGAAACTGCAGTCTTTCTAAGAGACTGTTAATCATATGGAGTCCGGACTCCTATAATTGACAACACATTCTTTGTTCCATTAGCTACAAAAAAGGATATCTGTATTTTATCTCTGACAAGTAAAAAGAATTTGATGGGATGCACTGGTAAACTTTAATCTCTCTGCTAGCATTATCTTATTTGCTTTCTTTATGACTTCCTTGATTAAGCATGTCTTATTTTGTTAGATGCATTTACTTAGATAAGATGCCTTGAAAATTTGTGGGACAAAACGAAATAAAACAAGGATTTTGAAAAACAAAATATTCATGTTAAAGAATATTTTAATCGAACATAGCCACCTATAAAGTCATAAAAGGAAGATGAACTGTAAACAAAAGGGTTAACAAAATGAACAATATGAAAAATCTTAATGACAGTCAACAATTAAAATCTTATCATACAAAAGTATGAATAAATGTTTGTACTGCAAATGCAAACATGAAGTAGTTTCCTTCAAAGTTAAAAAAGACATTTCAATACATTTAACTATACCAACAATCACACCTCACTTGATCCTTTGACAGAATTATCTTTGAGTGAGACCTATTTTCACTTTTACAATTTAACAAAATTCAGTTTTATATTATTAATAACTGTATCCATTTTTTAAAAAGGATTTTAAGACGGAAATTAGTAATGTTTAAAGGATGCTACAAAATGTTAGCTGTCATAGGTCAAAAGAGTAATCTGTAAATGAGATATACGTATACATGTAAAGTATATTATAAAATAAAGTATTTTACTTTTTAAAAAAATATATAGTAAAGCATATGTAAAATACCCTGTAAATAGTAAGGTCTTATACACATGGTATTATTTCCTGCAAAAATCGCTGGAAACAAAAGTGCATGCTTACCCTTCTCCTCCCATTCTTGTTATTTTTAGACGAAAATCCACAGAATTCAGACTAGGAGGCTTCCACTTCAAAATATCATCACATCGACCAGGTTTATATTTCTAAAGTCAATTTAAATGATAACAGTTAATAAGAAGCTTAAAAAGTAAACACAGTTTTTTAAACAACATGCTACTTTTTATTAAGCAAAATTACTACTCTTATCCAAACATAATTTTTACCTTCAACTAGCAAGTGAGGCTAGATAGCTACATCTTACAAACGACCTTTTTCTTTTTCCTACCAAAGACACTATAAACCCTTGTTTATGAAAATCCAGAAAAATCATAAGACCAGTTATTTCATCTGATCTTTTCATGACTTAAAAGAAGCTTAATTAAAAAAAAAAAAAAAGTTTTCTAGTTCAGCTTTACTGAGGGAAAATTTACAATGAATAAAGTTAACCAATGAATTCTGACAAATATATACAGTCACGTAACTACCTCCAAACTCGAAATGGAAAATTTCAATGACCTGATAAAGCTTCCTCCTGACATTTGTATGCAGTCAATTCTCTCACCCAACTCTCTGGCACCAGTGCTCTGCTTTCTACCAGAGCTGTACCTTTTCTAGAACCTGTAAGAAATACTTCACATACAGTTTTTAAGATGCATCAATGCTGGTGCATGTAACATGTTCCTTTTTATTGCTGAGTAGGATTCCATTGTATGTATAGGCCACAAATTGTTTATGTATTTGCAAGTTGATAGACACCTGGGTGATTTGCAGTTTTTGGCTACCATGAATGATGCTGCTCTGAACATCTGTGTGGACATGTTTTCATAAACCTTGGATAAATACACAAGAAAGTGGAATGGCTGTGTCACATGGTAAATGCATGTTTGGCTTTGTAACCACTGTCAAACTGTTTTCTAAAGTGACTTTAACATTTTCTATTCCCACCAGCAATGTATAAGATGTTTGTTTGTTCCACATGCACCTTGGACTAGGCATTGTCAGTCTTTTTAATTTAGCCATTCTAACGTGTGCCTCACAATTTTAATTCACATTTCTCTAATGGCAAAAGATGTTGAAGATCTTTTCATTTGCTTATTTCCTATCTGTATACCTTCTTTGGTGTCCGTTCAAGTATTTTACTCTTCTTTTTGCTAAACTATTTGATTCATTACTGGCTTGTAAGAGTTGTTTGTATATTTTGGACAAATAGCCTTGATTGGATGTATGTATTGCAGATATTTTCTATGAGCCTTTGGTTTTTTAAATTTTCTTAAATTTCTTTTGAAGAGCAAAGTTTTTTATTTTAATGAAGTCAAAATTATCCATGTTTAAATTATGTAATTTGTGCTTTTTGTGACCCATTTAAGAAATATTTTCCTACCTAAAGTTATTACAATTTTCTACTGTTGTCTTAAAGAAGTTTTAGAGTTTTAGCTTTACTTGTAGGTATATGATTCACTTCAAGTTTGTTTATTTCTATGGCATGAAGCAAAGGACTAGATTCACTGGCAAACGGATTATCAAATTGATCCAGCACCATTTGTTGAAAAAATTATCCTTTCTTCAGTGAAATTGCCTCGGCACCTTTGCCAAAAATCAATTGCTTATAGATATAGATATATTTCAACTCTTATGAATCTGTTGCATTGTCATATATCACTTCTTCCTGATAAAAACACACTGCCTTGATTACTATAACTTTATAAGTTTTGAAAACAAGCTGTGTTAAGTCCCCAAACTATATTCTTTTTCAAAACACTTTTAGCTAATGCCGCATTTACATATGTCCACATAAATTTTAAAATCAGCTTGTCAATTTCTATAAAAAAAAGTCTGCTGATATTTTAATGAGGATTGCCCTGAATTAATAGATAAGGAGAAAATGACGTCTTAAAAACACCGAATCTTCTGATTCACAAACACTGTAAATCTCTCCATTTATTTTGGTCTCCATAAGTGAATCTCAAAAATGTTATGTAGTTTTTAGTAAATGGGTCTTCTACAACATTTGTAAAATGTATTCCTAATAATTTAATATTTTTGGTGATATTTTAATGTAAAAACTGAGTTTTGTTTCTACACACCAGCAGTGAAAATCCAAAAAGTTATTTAAGAAATACTAGACTTGATATTATTAGGAATTTTGAAGCAAATGTATGAAAACTAATGAAATGCACAATAAAAAATTTTAGAAAATGGTATTTCAGTTCCCAACTACTGAGTGGAGATTCATCAAAGACATAGACATCATGAGTTAAATGTGCTAAAATACTGGTGAAAATGTAAATTCTGGGCCAGGCACAGTGGCTCACACCTGTAATCCCAGCACTTTGGGAGGCCAAGGTGAGATGATTGCTTGAGCTCAGGAGTCAGACACCAGTCTGGATAAATACCAAGACTTTATCTCTACAAAAATAAAAAACTTAGCTGGGTGTGATGGTGCATGCCTGTAATCACAGCTACTCAGGAGGCTGAGGAAGGAGGATCACCAGTGCCCGGGTCAAGGCTGCGGTGACTCATGATTGTGCCACTACATGACTGGGTCACTAGCTTGAGTGACCAAGTGAGGTGATGACTCAAAAGAATGTAAATTCTACTTCAGTAAAAATCCTATCCATTATATGCCTATAAAACACTGGTCAAATGCTAAAAAAAAATTAGATAAAGAATGAAAATAATTGAAGTACAGAATTTTTAACTTATTATAAAATATTTGTCTCAGGTATATTTAAACTTATTTTTAATAGCATATTTGAGACTGAAATAAGTTAATTAACAATATTTATTAAATATTGTATGTATCAATCCCTATCAAAAGAATACTTTTTTCATGATCCCCCAAATCATAAGAGCAAAATATTATATAATACAGAGACTTAAAAAGCCTTTTTAAAAACAAATATTTACGATTTATCAAACTTGAAATGCAGAACCTTGCTGAACTATAACAAGGACATAAAAACATCCTTTCATTCTACATAGTCTTGCGTATAATTAAGGAAAAATAAACATTTTAATTTCACTAAGTTCACCAGCACATGTCTAGATTAAAATAATTATTAAAATATATTTAATTGATAAATGCAACATTTAATTATTTGAAAACAGATCTGGGCCGGGCGCAGTGGCTCAAGTCCATAATCACAGAACTTTGGGAGGTCAAAGCAAGTGGACTGCCTGAGCCCGCGGGCAACATGGTGAAACCTCATCTCTACAATAAATCAAAAATTATCCGGGCGTGGTGGCACAGGCCTTTAGTTCCGGCTACTTGGAAGGCTGAGGCAGAAGGATCGCCTGAGCCCAGCAGGTCGTGGCTGCAGTGGCCGGGAGCATGCCACTGCACTCCACAGACTGGGCGACAGAGTGAGACTCCAACTCAAACAAAAAGAAAAGAAAATAGATCTGATTTTACCAGGTGAGCTGTCAAAAAAAATTGGGAGATAAATTATGTCCAAGCGCAATTACCAATAACATCTAAGACATCACTGCCATCTTAAAGGAACAACATAATGAATGTAAACTGCCAGCAAAGTAAGACGCTTAGGACAAATGCGAGCAGAGCCTGGCTTAAAGGTAAAGTATGATCATACACCAAAGAAAAGTCTCTAAAACTAAAGAGGAAACTAACTAGAAGCATAAGTGACGCATTTGTGGTGTAATGCAGTGGTTTTCAACTAGGGGAGATTTTTGTCCCCAGGAGATATTTGGCAAGCCTGGAGGCATTTTTGGCTGAATGCAGGGATAGAGGGGGTGCTACTGCCATCTAGTGAAGAGAAGCTAGAAATGCTGTGAAATATCCTGCAAAGAAAGCATAGGGTAGCTGACCAAAACAAAATTATCCAGTCAAAATTTCACTTGTGCCAAGGCTGAGAATCCTTGATGAAAACAAAGCTAACAGTAATAACAGCAAACAGGGAAAAATATTTAGTTCTTCTTTGTATCTAATAACTTAATGATTTTTATTAAGTTCAAAGTAGGCTTCATCTATCTATCTCATTTGTAAAAATGCAGTGGTAGCATTTTGCTTGCTTAAAACAGGATATCTAGAGATACCTCAAAATGCTTTGCAGTCCTGTGTTATTCCATTATTTACACTAGTAAAATCTGAGCAGTTATGTCATAAAAATATACATTCCAAGTCCCACCAATTTGCCTTCTTCACAGGGATCGAAGAAAGATCCCTGTCCTCAATATAACATTAGTTTTATCATTTGCTGCTGTTCTAGCATTTAAAGAAAATTGGAGAGAATAAGACAATGGAATCAATTATAAACGAACAATGCACATTCTTCAAGAATCTACTCTCTGCCTTCTTTTTATTGTCACTATATATAATCTACTCCCCTAAGACTCCAAACATACTTACAATGAACATTGCTCCCAAATCTTTATCTGTAATCCTAATTTTTCCCCGAGGACATCTAGATACTCATTTTCTGACATAAAAGAATGTTGAACACTAGATTTCTCGTTGAAGTCCTACTGGCAGCCTGAAGTTTCCAATCTAAAACCGCATCAGTTATATTATTAAACAAAAACCTAGTTCATCTCCACTGTGATTTCCATTTCTGACTGACATAGAGCTCCTCGCCCGGCAGGGTCAGAACTTCCGAATCGTCTCTGATGCAACTTCTGTCATTCCCGCATCCCATCAACTATCTCCATACTTTTTTGCAGGCTACGGTGATAACCTGAACGTTAACCCTATCACCAACAGGCCCTGCTCTGAATAGGTCTGGTTGGGTGGCTTACCGGATACAAAACAAGTCTCTCAACCTAACAAAGATCCCCCCCCCCCCCCAACCTAGTGTATTTGTTCTTGGTAGTTCTAGCCCCTATTAAGCCCCTTACATTGAATAATAAAGGTAGTTTAATGACTTCTAATGGCTAGCATTTACTAAATCTTTACTTTTCACCAGCTACTGATGTGAGCGCTGGTAAATTATTTTATTCTCAGAATAGCTCCACCAGGTAGGTTAATATAAAATAATCCTTTTTTTTTTTTTTTTTTTGAGTTGGAGTCTCACTCTGTCGCTCAGACTGGAGTGCAGTGGCCGCTCCCGGCCACGCAGCCTCAACCTTCTGGGCTCCGGCGATCCTCCCGCCTCAGCCTTCCAAGTAGCCGGAACTACGGGCGCGCGCTACCACGCCTGGCTAATTTTTGATTTATTGTGGAGACGAGGTCTCGCCAAGTGGCCTGGGCAGGTCTGAAACCCACGGGCTCAGGCATCCACTCGCCTCGGCCTCCCAAAGTGCTGGGATTACAGGCTGAGCCACCGAGTCCGGTCAAAATAATCCTCCTTTTTTACAAAGATCATAAAACTGAGGCATAAAGAAGTTGCGTGAAATGTCCAGGTAGAATAGGTATCAAGTCCAGGTATTTTATTCCAGATCCTAAAATATATACCAACTATCACATTATACAGGGCAAATAGGAAGACAAAAAAGTTCACACCATACACAACAATCAACTCAAAATAGACTGAAGCTTTACACATAAAACTGGAAACTAAAACTCCTAGAAGAAAACATAGGGAAAACCTTTTGATTTTGGTCTTGGCAATAATTTTCTAGATTATGACAACAGAAGTCCAGACAACAAAAGCAAAAGTAGACAAATGGGATTACATCAAACTAAAAAGCTTCTGGACAGCAAGGAATATAAAAATCCGTAATCCCAGCGCTTTGGGAGGCCGAGGTGAGTGGACTGCCTGAGGCCGTGGGTTCGAGACCCGACCTGGCAACTTGGTGAGCCCTCGTCTCTACAATAAATCAAAATTTAGCCCGGTGTGGTAGCGTGCGTTTGTAGTTTCGGCTACTTGGAAGGCTGAGGCAGAAGGATCACCGGAACCCTGCAGGTCGAGGCTGCAGTGGCCGGGAGCGTGCCACTGCACTCCAGTCGGGGTGACGGAGTGAGACTACGACTCAAAAAAAAAAAAGAAAAGTCAACTACAAAATGGAAAAAAATATTTGCAAGCTGTATATCTGATAAGGGGCTCATATCTAAAATATTTAATTTAACCACACAATTCAATACTAAAAATACAAATAACCAAATTTTAAAATGGGTAAGGGATGTGAATACACAATTCTCAAAAGAAGAAATTCAAATGGCCAACAGGCACATGAAAAGGTGTCCAGCATCTCTAACCAGCAGGGAAATGCAAATTAAAACCTCAGTGAGACATCACCTAACATCTGTTAGGATGGCTGTTATCAAAAAGGCAAGAGAACAAGTGCTGTCAAAAATGTGAAGAAGGAAACCCTTGTTCACTGTTGCGGGAATATAAATTAGTACAGCCATTAAAAGCAGTATAAAAGTTCCTCAAAAAATTAAAAGATGGAACCACCATATGATCCAGCAATCCCACTTCTGAGTATATCATATGCTATACTTTCAAAAGTACTAAAAACAGGATCACTAAGAGACATCTACTCTTCCACATTCACTGCATCATTATTCACAATAGCCAAGATACGAAAACAACTTAAATATCCTTTGATAGATAAATGGATTTTTTAAAAAATGTGGTGGGGCCAGGTGGGGTGGCTCACATCTGTAATTCCAGCACTTTGGAAGGGTAAGGAGAGAGGATCATTTAAGGCCAGGAGTTTGAGACCAGCCTGGGCAACATAGTGAGACTTTATCTCTACCAAAAAAAAAATCAAAAAATTAGCTGGATGTGGTGTTGTGTACCTGTAGTCCCAGATTCTCTGGAGGATTATCTGAGTACAGGAGGTCAAGGCTGCAGTGAGCCAGTGCCCATGCCACTGCACTCCAGCTTGGGTGACAGAGTGAGACCCCAACACACACACACACACACACACACACACACACACACACACACACACAAAACTTGCCAGAAAAAAAAAAAAAAAGAAAATGTGTCTGTGTGTTGTGTCTGCTTTAAAAAAGGAGTGGTTGGGAATCTTGCCCTTTGAGGCAACATAAATGGAGCTGAAAGACATTATACCAAGCAAAACAGAAAGAGAAATATCACAAAGAGAAATCCACATACTTGTATGTGGAATTTCACACAAGTAGAGATTAGTGTGGTGGCTGCCAGGGACTGGAGGGAAATAGATATGAAATGATACTGGTCAAAGAGTACAAAAATGGCAACATCATTATGTTAATTAACTGGAATGTGATGATCATCTCACAATGTATATCAAAACATCAAATTGTACACTTTATATTTTTAATTTCAAAAATATTTCAATTGTCACAAAATAATTTAAAAGAAAAAGCCAAAAAGGTTATTAACACATCTGTTCAAGTATACTCAAAAGTAATGTAAATTCATGAATCTATACATCTAAGATAATATGAAGAAAGCAAAAGAATGAAATCCCAAGGCTAAAGCAGAGTTCCTCAGGGTACTACTGACACTGGGGCAGTGAAGTCTTTATCGTGGGGTGTTCTGTACATTGTAGGACGTTTAAGAATCACTGTTTAGAACCACTCGTCTAAACTGTGCATCTATTCTTTCCTTTTTCAACCAATATCAAATGATCAACCAACAGGTCTCCGTCAACCTCTATGCTAGAGGCCAGAGAGATCAAAGATAACGGGGGATTTAAGACAAATAAGCAGTTACAACAAATTGTGTAAAATTTGCTGAATTATGAAGTTCAGCATGCTATGACAGCATGTTATAGGAAATATAATATGTCAAAAAGATCAAGAGAAGCTTCCCAGAGGAAGTAAAAGCTAAGCTGAGAATTGTACAGGCAAGAAGGATGAGAGAAAGTGGATACAAGAGAAAGTCCAGTGACTCTGAAGACCTAGGACATTCAGAATGCACAGCTATAATTCACAGCACTTCATACCCATCCTCTGAGAACCTACTGCTATAAGCACCAAAATATCAGAATGAGTGAGACAAATATGGTCTCTGCCTTCATGGTACATACAATCTAGTAAGGAAAATACTAATTGTAAAAATAACTGACAAACAATATGGTGTTAAATGCCTGAGGACCAGCCGGGCTCAGTGGCTCAGCCTGTAATCCTGCGCCTTTGGGAGGCTGAGGTGAGTGGATTGCCTGAGCCCACGGGTTCAAGACCCGCCTGGGCAACTTGGCGAGACCTCATCTCTACAATAAATCAAAAAATCAGTCGGGTGTGGTAGCGCGCGCCTGTAGTTCCAGCTACTTGGAAGGCTGAGGCGGAAGGATCGCCGGAGCCCAGCAGGTCGAGGCTGCGGTGGCCGGGAGCGGCCACTGCACTCCAGTCTGGACGACAGAGTGAGACTCCAACTCAAAAAATAAATAAATGAATAAATGAATAAATGAATGAATAAATGAATGCTTGAGGACCAACAGGAGTGAGAGCACAGGGAAGGGTCATGCTAACCTAGCCAGATCAGGCCTCCTGGGGAAATGTGCCTAATTTGGTATTTGAAAGATACATAGGAGTAACGAAGAAAAAGTACGGAAACAAAGAAAACAGTTGGAGGCAGAAGAAACAGCTTGTATTCATTACAGACTATTTCCGTTTGTAACTTTTCCAAAAAGAACTGGTCTACCAGTAGAAAGAGCCACTATAAGTTATCGCTGAACTTTGACAACAAAAGGAAGATTTTTCTTATTCTACATAAACAGAATGTGTGCTTTGAAGTATTTACTTCTGAAATTCAGAAGTGATGTAAGCATAGGGATGAGAGTTATCAATAATAATAAGCCTTATCTTTTCGTTCTGATTCCAAAATGTCCCCCAGATGCACTAACAAAATATATATTAAAGATATACGTAGACACATTTTGAAAAGCAAAGTGCAAAATAATACGCCACCTTGTTTTAAATTTTCTTTTTTGCTCTTATTTTCTTTTATTTGCATGCTACCTTTTCTCAAAAGTGGGGTAGGAAGAAGACTGGGAAAGGATAAATAAAAACCTAACGATACATGACTAGGAGAGGGAAAAAGTATTAAAGAGGCTCTTTCTTCTATGTATTTTTAAAATACATGCTAAAATTTCTGAACCATGTGAATACATTATCTAGTTAAAAATTAAAAATATACCACTGTAAGATGCAAATTTTTAAAAATCTACTATTAATGTTTCAACATTAAACATAAGTTATTGATTTAAAAAACTATCCCTAATTCATTAAATGTTTAATATGTATCATGTATATGAGAACTTATTTTGTGGTGTAACAAAAAACCTTCTAGGAATTCACTGACCTTTCAATTTTGTGAAGTCCTTATTTATATTTATTTCTTCTTTCTCTGCTACCAATATATCATCATTAGTAATTGCTTTTAATGTATATTTACATTATATATCTATATCAAGCTGAGACTAATGACAAATTGTTCATCTACAGCTGTTTATTTTGTCAACAAAATTCAAAGGAAAAGTAAATATTTATCTATAAAAAAACTAAAAATGATGTTGTTCTTCTTTTTCTTCCTCACACAAAGCAAGCTAAGAATATTTTGCCATGCTCTAAAAGTTGAACAAGAAAAAAATTAAAAGTAAGCAAGGTGTATTTTTTCTCTTGCTCTTCAGTATTATAATCCCTTGGAAATGATCATATTTTTCAATAAAAAAATAACACATTTTGAGAAAAACAGAAAGACACTTTTCCAGCCTGCCAGAAAACAGAGCCCTTCTTCAATTGAAGACCTATCAAAATATGCAAGCAAATGTCATGGAAACAGAAGCTCTCACCATGGTAACATCCTTGCTACAGAGGAAAACCACTCTAATTCGTCATGTACTTCAAGACAAGGCATTAGATTAATTCCAATTTTCTTTTTACAATTTACCCATAATATTCAATATACCTGGCAGTAGTAAAGATTTAACAAAAACATTAATATTTCAAAAGAATTCAATATTAAAACCAAAGCTAACTCTAAATTTACATGCAAACTGATTAATGCCAGAGACACAAAATCAAGCTGATCCACCTCAGAGGGAAAATCAAGATAGTGATGAAAACATTAAAAAACAATTATATCTCTTCTGCTTAAAAGTAAATAACTCTAAACTCAATAAAGAAACAATTATATGTTTTACCAACCACAGCAGAGCTAGTAGATAAAACAAGAAAAGTCAGTCATTATCCTAAATATAAAACAAACAAAAATACTTTCAAGATTTTTATTCTTACCTCAATTATGCAATCCACTATATATATAATCCTGTTTTAATTTCATAGTGATAGATTATTAATGGCACAAAAATTCTTGTCTAGAAACATAAGTGTGTCTCCAGACAATAAAAGCAAAATCAGAGATGATTTTTAAAGGTTAAAAATTAATCTGTTCAGTTATTGCCACATGTAAAGACTTAATATGCTACATAAATCACCATTAAAATGCTCTTGCAAAAGCTTCTAAACAAATAAGATTTCATTTTATTATCAACTTTGTAAATTAAACGATCAAATAGCTATCAAGTAAAAGATCTGCTATGTATAACAAAATGCAAAACTGTTGTTTTAAAATATTCATTTTTGAGGGACAAACCACAAAAGATTAGCAATTCAAAAGGGCAATGAAATCACAGAACTGAAAACCATATAGATAGAAGTCTAATAAAACCTACTTGGTTTATGATGCAGACTGATAATAAGATGGAAAATTCAATTTGAATATGGTTCTTTGAAAAATCTATCATTTCTGTTTGATGAAAGCTGGATCTAGGTTGATACTGAAGATAAACAGCTAATTTTTCTCTTTGAAAAAAATACCAAATTTTTTCTAAAATATTTAAATATTTTCTCAGGTATAGCTTATATTTCAAATTTGTAAAAAATGCCGTGCTAGAGACTAAGTGTCCATGTCCCCTCCAAGATTCTCGTTTAAATCCTAACCCCCACTGTTAGTGATAAAATTAGTGTGATAGTATTAGGAGGTGGAGCCTTTTGGAGGTGCTTAGGTCAAGAGAATTCTGGACTCATGAATGGGATTAGTGCCCTTATAAAAGAGCCCAGGGAGTGCTCCTTTGCCCCTTCTGCCATATGGGGACACAGCAAGAAGATGGCTGTCTATGAACCAAGAAGCAGGCCCTCACTGGACACCAAATCTGTCAGCATCAATCTTAGACTGCCTTGCTTCTGAAACTGTGAGAAATAAAATTCTGCTGTTTATAAGCAACTTGGTTCATGGTATTTTGTTAAAGCATCCCAAACTGACTAAGATACATTATTTGTGAATAATATAATTAAGCCACCTTTAAATTAAAAACATTAAAGTTATTTTTAAAACAATAGCACAACATTTGGGGAAACCAAAAGACAACATGCAATAAAGGAAAAAGGACACTGGCTTCAAATCTAAGTTTGGTCTTTAACCTGAGAACAAGGGGAAAGCACTAGAGATTAAGGAATAAGATCAGTCTGGCAACAAAGAGGGGAATGGATGTTGTAAGACCAGTCAGGATGCCACTGCCGTGGTCCAAGCAAGAGATAATGAATGGCAAGTTGGATTAGAGTTGTGGCGGTGGCAATGCAAAAAGGGGGGAATAATGTAAGAGATTCTTGGAAAATAAAGCAAGACTTAGAGATGGAAAAAGGGAAAGATACCAAAGATGACCACTAGATTCCTGGTTTAAGTAACTCAGGTAGGAAATGCTGGAAGAGAACCAGTATGTCCAGAATGTACGTCTGCAAGTTCAGTTGTTTTAGGTGCACAGATCGAGTTTTTCTTGGATATACAAATGCTACTTGACTTATGATGAGGGTAACATCCCCAATAAATCCACGAAAAGTTGAAAAATCCTAAGTAAAAATATCATAAGCCAGGACTATCACTACTGCATTTCTGAGAAATTCAAAAGGTGGTATAAGAATCAGGGTAGGCAACCAGATAACCAAACCTGGAGATTATGTAAAACCATAAGTCTGAGTACAGGAAGGAAGTAAAGTCACAGGTGTGGACAAGATTCCTAGAAAAAGAGCAGGGCATAAGAACGAAGGTCCAGTCCACTGAGCCCTGAGAACCCCACACTTCAATGGCCAGTGGAGGACAAAGAGTTTGACTGAGACGGAATCAGTGGCAAAAGACTAGAAGGAAATCAGGAACATGTGATGTCACACAAGTCATAAGAGAGAGTTATTTCCAGAAAGAGTGAGGTCGGGCACGGTGGCTCAAGCCTAAAATCCCAGCACTTTGGGAGGCCAAGGTAAGAGGACTGTCTGAGCTCAGAGGTTCGAGATCAGCCTGGGCAACTTGGTAGACCTTGTCTCTACAATAAATCAAAAAATAAGCCGGACATGGTAGCGCACGCCTGTAGTTCCAGCTACGTGGAAGGCTGAGGCTGAAGGTTTGCCTGAGCCCTGCTGTTCAGGGGTGGGGTGGCCGTGTGCATGACACTGCACTCCAGCGTGGTTGACGATGTAAGACTCCAACTCAAAAAAAAAAAAAAAAAAGAAAGAAAGAAAGAAAAGAAAAGAAAGAGTGGATGGAATACAGACTTGACACTAGAGGGTCAAGTAGAAAAGACTACAAAATCACCTTGAATTTGCGATGAAGGGACATCACTGGTGACCTTTCAAAAAAGCAGTTGATTCAAGTATCGTTGATTTAGCAGACCAAGCCCTTTGTAAAACAAACTTATCTAGAAGTACAATATATACAAGTAATACATCAGAGCCACAATGTGAGTAGATGCTTACCCAAGAACCTACTCCCCATGGAGTCCCCAAGGCTGTTCAACAAAAACCTAGAGTTTTGGAGACAATCTTTTTGAAACCAGTGGACTAGATAGTCCTGGAAATAACTTTTTAATCTCTGATTTTTCCATACTTCTATAGATGCAATTTAATCTACTTTGTTTCCATCAGGGCCCAGATGACTAACGAATGCTCTGTGTTTTGGTCAAATCAGATACTGGTATATTTTTTTATAAGCACAAAGAAATATCCTAAGATTTATTTCCTTGATAAAATTACTGATTAACTTTGCTTTCTCTTTTTCTTATAAAAGTAGTAAGCAAACCGCATGCAATTGTGAATGTGTTTCATGGTTATGTCTCTGAAAATAGAATATTAAATCAAAAGCTAAACAATTTCTTCTAAGCTGGTTTTGGGGGTTTGTCCTCAAGAGAGTTATCATTTTAATACAGTGTCTTTATCACTATTCTTCCATATTTTTCTAGGACTGAAAACATTTTCTTTCTCAATAGTATTAACACCTACCTTTCATTCCACGTCATTTTATTCCTTACAATTAATTCAACTGAGCAGAAGTAACTTCTTGCTAAGTTTTAAGTAACTGGCACCAAACACACTTAGACCAAGGAGCTTCTCCACAAGCAGATGCGCCAGGAATCCTCTTCATCTCTTGCTTTTCATTGCCTTTGGAACATTCCAGGTTAAAATCAAGCTCTGCCTGTCCCTCATCAGGACTTTCTTTCCAATTCACGTAGACTCACTCTTTCAGATCACTAGGCTGTCACTCAAAACCCCCTTTCATGATTTGCATGAATTGTTGGCTAATGGGAGCCAACAGATGCCACACCACACTGTAGGAAGTTGTGGAGACTCTCTACCAAATGCAGTGAGCTAAGCATGTGCATTTCTATCCACTTTGACTTACAACCTCACTAAAAGGAGAGTTACAGAAAAAAAGAGGTATCATTAGAAAGTGAAAAAGAAAACAGAGATGACAACAGCAGGGAAAAAAACATGGCAATGCATTTTTGAAAGATACGAAGTAGATGAAGACATTAAAAGAGCACAGAGCAAAGAAAACTGAACACTAAGTGCTTGCAGAAAAGGGTCCAAGGGAAGAAGTCATTCCTACAACATGAAGCAGTGCCCCCAAAGGGGCAGGTAATACAAGAAACAGGTAACCAAGGCTGCCAGGGAACCAATGGTGAGGCAAGAGAAAGAAAACAAAGAGACCTGGGGAAGCCCATGGAGGGAGCATTAAGCCTCTAGGTTCCTTCCTCCACCCCAGGCAAAAGGCAGAAGACATGTTTCTTCTGTGAAAAAGCTGAAGAAAAGCAGCTCCAGTCAAGAAGATTCACACAAAACCGAAGGGGAAACCTGAACCCTGCAGGGTCAAGTGACAATGTACCCACTGAAGAGTGGACCCTAGCCCCTTTCACTTCTCTACGCCAGGAATAGTAACAGCTAGGCAATAATACCACCAGGCAAGAGACTGGAGAACTTATCTCTAGGCAGGTAGGAGAATTCCAGAGAAAAGAACTACAGATTCTAACATCTGGATGTCCCCTGATTGAAAAATAAATTGTAAAACCTATACACATTTTAAAATTATAAAAAATACAGGTTACCTCAAATGTACTGTGCTACTGTTGTCATAACAGCCTATCACTCACCCTGCACTTAATTATTAAAGTCTACATTGAAAAATTAGAGACTTTTCCAAATGAAAAATTTAGAAATGTTGGCAAATTATACATTAAAAGTTCTTGGCCTGACTTAGGGGCCGAAACATCTCATTTAGAACTTGGTTTTAATAGAAAGCCCAACAACAAAAAGTTTCAAATCTTACAAAGACAGAATTGTAGTGGAGACTACAGCTATTAGTTAGAAATATTTTTTAATGGCAACTTTAAGTTTCCTATCGTTAAGGAGTCCCAAAATTAGATGAGGTAGAAATTTGTAGTGATATTAAATTCCAGTAGAGATGTTGCCTATTGAACAGTTTAAAAGTAGGACCATACTCTTGTTGAAAAGAGAAAGATGAGCAAGTCTTAGATACTGAAAACCAGAAATAGACTTTCTCCTTATAATCTGACAGACTGGATAAAAACAAGAATGGGACTAAGTTTCTCTCTGTAGGATCATCTAAAAGCATATCTCTTCTCACCACCAGAAGCTACACCAATCTACTTGTTTCCTTATACATAAAATTTAGAGCAGGTGAAAAGGAAAATTAAGGTTTTTTTCCTTTGAATATACAAAAAGCAATCATAAAAAGACCATTTCACCTGGTAAAGAAAAGAAATTTAATGACAATGTTTATGCACAAAATAAGTCAGAAGTCTTAAATATTCCCTTTTAAAACCATAAAGACAAATCATGAGTCAAGATTGGAAAAATATCTTAAAACTCTGATTTAGCAGCAGATCATAAATATAGTATTCAATATCACCTATTTTAATAGAAACATACTTCCATTTTTTAAAAAGAGTAGAAAAGTCATAAATCTCTGTGTAAGGGCTAAGTAGAGGCTCAGTCTGGAGCTTTGGCAAATCTGAAAGTAGAACACACAAGTTGTGATGGTAGCCTAAGCTGAGGACACAGTAAGTAGAAACAGAAAAATCAGTCTTTATGGAAGAATCTAAGATTGAATTTGCAAAACCAAGAAAAAAGGAAAAAAGAAAAATGGCTACACAATCTAATATAATTAAATTTTGCATCTGAGAGAGGAAACTGCCTCCTGCTCACCCTAAATGGATCAGGCTAATTTGGGGTCTATTCTAGACAGCAGAGTTAATATATATTTATATTTAGAATACCCTGAGAAGATTTAACAAAAATATGGTAGGAATATAAAAGAACCACTGATTTAAATAGAATGGACATGAGACTAAGTACCATATCCCTCTTACAGTTAGACGCTGTTCTGCCAATCATTGATGAAACTCCATTAAAGGACATACCACAGACACAATGAAAGATATATGTAAGTGATAAAAATTGAGTTAAAATTGGGGGAAAAAAATTAAAACTGGTAAAGTAAGCATTTAAGAAATAAGAAACTAGGTCGAAAATAATCATGAAAAATTACAACCACAAAAGAAATATATCAAGAAACAAAGACTCAGATAATTAAATTCACAGAAAATGAAAAAGATGAACCAGAATAATAACTTCCAGTAGAACGCTGAACAACTGATTAAACTGTTACCAAAACAGGTGGTTGTGAAACATTTTTTCTAACGAGATAAATATAAAGCAATCTAAGAATCTGTTATAAATAAAATAATAAATCTGTTATGACAAAAATAATGGATTTATATTTTAGGAAGTAAATGATCATACCCACTGATAAGAAAAATGTGACCCCTTCAAAGCCATTCCATATACTTGATAATCTTAATAATTTCAGAGATAAAATATATAAAAGTAAAAATTCTATTGAAATGACAGAAAAAAATAGGACTATAGTCATGTAATAGTCAAACTATCAAACTTCAAAAATCTAGTTTATCTATTTTAATTGTTAAAATTTCCATTTATGATATATATTATTTTTAGGAAAATAAAATAAAAGCTTATTCTCTCTCATATTAAAAATTCACTACCTAGTGGATTTTCACCAGATATTGGCAGAAAGAAGAAACTTTTAAGTACTGAATCATATTCACTTAATCATCATGTGACCATAAAAGAATGTCGAAGCTAAGCTGTTATAGCTTCTTCATTTTGCAGATGAAAAACTGGAGAACCTATGAGATAATCAGTGGCTTATCTTAACCAGACACCACTTCTAACCCACTAGGAAGTCCCTGAAGGAAGATGCAAAGGGCAAAGCCATATTACTGTCTTAGGAAGAATGGTGTTTGGATTCTAGACTCTGCAAGGAAGCAAGAGGGAATTAAAGAAGGTCACTGAAAAGTTTCTCCAAAGAAAAAGCATAAATTAGATTATACATATTCATGTGCAGCAAGGAAAACAAAATAACTGCAAATTTAAAAGATGTCTGCCTACATCAGTAAATATAAAACTAGTCAAATCTGAAAGACTAAGAAAAGGCACAAGGATGCATTTTCATTCATTCCTTTAGCAAACATTTTCTAATACCTACTGGACCAAACACTATCCTAGACCATGGAATTTTAAAGAGAAGTAAGAAAGGAAAGGACTAGCAACCTTAGACAAACCCACAGATTTGGTAAGATAAACACATAACCAATAGACAGCTTGTAAGGTGGCAGCATCTTTATTTAGTGTAAGAAACAGCATGGCATCTTGAAAGAGGATTGTTTTTGCTTTGAGAATAATCATATCAGTGATTTGTTTTAGTTCTAAAGATAAGTGGCAACTGTTCCAGAGGGAAGATAGAAAAGTTTCAAAAAGCAAATCACTCCCTCATAAGCCCTATCAAGTAAGGGCTATAGAGTGCACCTGGGAATCCAAGATCTCATGAAGGCCCAACTGCTTCTTGGTGGCCTCAGAGAGATCAGTTGCTACCAGAAAACCTAAAAACTCTATGTCAGGGAATAGGAGAGTATGAGCTGGTAACCAAGACCTAGACCGTCATGGGAAAGATCTAATTCTAGACAAAGATGTGTCACTTCTGAACAAGCTGGTCTAAAAGTCATGCAGAGGAATCATTTTTTTGATGTGCATGTATCAGTGTTGTCTCAAGAGATATAAGATTAAATGTCTGTGATATGGTGATACGAAAGGAACCTAGCAACTCTCTTGCCACCCTTGCGTATACCCTAAAATACTAACAGACTAACGGGAGTAGCTTAGAAATGCCAATCTTCAACAAAATCAACATAGCCTGTTGAAGGCAGCAAATATAGAAAAACGGTGCATCTATGAACTCATCAGAGTTTCATCTGTCTTGAATCTGGAGACTGGCATCAGAATAAGTTCACAATCCCAGGACACAATTATGAAAAGGAAAAACCCAGGAAGTAAAGAGGGATCTTTTCAATACTGCAAAGCATTATGATTTGGAAGGGGAGGAGAGTAGGGGCCAACCTATTTCACTTGAATGAGAGAGAAATGCAATCTTATTTTGTTCTGCAAGCTACAGAAGAAAAACCTGTCATTATGCAGAGAATTACAATTCCATTGAAGGCCGTAAATGAATCATACGAGTGGCAAGGGCACATATGAGAAAGGGAAAACAAGAAGTAAATATACCTGCGCCTGCATTGCCGATACACGTGTGGCCACTGACGCAAGTCCAAGATGGCTATCAAATAGCTAGTACAAAAATAATACTAATAGTTTTTATACTGAGTGATAGTTGAAATGATAATATTTTTGATATAGTAGTTTAAGAAAAATACATTATTAAAATTAACTTCACCAGTTTCTGTTTACTTTTCTTAATGTGGCTACTAGAAAATTTTAAAGTACATATGTGGTTCACATGTGTGGTCTGTGTTGTATATCTATCAGTCAGTATTGGTCTCCCTATATAAGCCTTTCTTCCAGAATATAACTGTACTAGGTCGAAAAACAGGGGTGGACTGGACAGACAGTACAAATACAAAGAACAGGTAGGAAGCTACTGAAATAGCTTGAGTATAAAACAATATGCACTCAATCTGACATTATTAAAAACGAAATAGAGGCCAGGCATGGTGGTTCACACCTATAATCCCAGCACTTTAGTAGGCCGAGGCAGGAGAATCACTTGAGTTCAGGAGTTCAAAACCAGACTGCTTGGGCAACAGAGTGAGACCCAACTCAAAAACGAGAGAGAAGAGATAGCAAGAATAACCCAGAAGGACCAAGTGATGACCCACGACTTTAGTGACCACTCAAAAACTGGATGTCCTTAGTAGAAATGTAAAGTATGAATGAAGACATGGAACACAAGAGGCAAAAGGTATGGGTTAAAGGTTGATTAAATGGGGATGAAAATTTAATTAAAGTGATAAAATTATAGGAGATAATGAACAGATTACAGACTGCTGAGAACAGCCTCTTCAGTCTACAGCTGAAACAAAAGCTTCATCAATATAAGGACTAGTTTTTATAGTGTGAGGTTTTCAAGATCACTAAAACCAAGAAAGCAGAAAACGTAAGATCCCAGAAGTGGTGTGATCCACCACAGAAGAAACAGTAAATGGAATTTCCAGAGTGAGCCAGTGAAAAGAAATTCTGACAAGAAAAAGCTATGCAGCAGGACTCGAGAACGGAGGGCTCAGAAGGAATGCCGTCAAGTGAAAAAGGGACCTCATGTCTTTGATTGCACTGAGAACAATGTAACAGTTCTTTTAGAAAGCTTGAGGGAAGTAGTATGGATAATCATAACAAATGAAAATATCCCTAACTCTAACTGAAAAAATTTTCGAAGAAAAGAAAATTGTATACTAGACTCAGATGTGAACAATATTTATGTCACCATAAACATAAATACTGAGTATTCATTTGACCAGATATGTGATATAATTATACTGGGATGACAGAAGGTGTGAGAGGTGTTGATAGAATTAGAAGGCTTGATCCTATTCTTCCACAGTAGACAGTAAGCAGCAAACCATGGAAAAGTAGCATGACTCTGAAAGAAATGTAGAAGTAAAAGCAAAACAAAAAACAACTAAAATAACAGAACACAGCTCCGAAGAATGGCACTTTTATTTTTCAGTATAAATAATTCTATTTTAACTGATTTTCAAAATCATGGGAAGCATTATTATATATTACTTGCAAAGTTACATAATTTTTTCCAAGATGGCTCACTGTAATCCAAGCACTTTGGGAGGCCAAAGCAGGAGAATGCTTGAGCCCAGGAGTTTGAGATCAGCCTGGGCAACATAGCCATACCTTGTTTCTACAAAAAAATCAAAAAATTAGCTGAGTGTGTTGGTGCATGCCTGTAGTCTCAGCTACTTGGGAGGCTAAGGCGGGAGGATTGCCTGAGCCCAGGTGGAGGCTGCAGTGAGTCGTGATCATGATCGTACCACTGAACTCCAGCCTGGGCACCAGAGTGAGACCCTAACTTCAAAAAGAAAAAAGAAAAAAAGTTTACAATCATGATCAAGGAGCATTTATCCTAGGAATGCAAGGATGGGTCAACAACAGAAAAAGATCAATGTAATTTACTTCATAAATGATGTAAAAAAGAAAATGGCATGATAATCTCAATACACACAGAAGAGGTATTAATGCCTTAAAAGGTATTAATACCCAACACTTATTTATATATATATAGTTTATTTATATATATATTACAATAACTATATAACTATATATATATTATAAGAACTATATGTATATAGTTCTTGTAAGAAAAGAAACAAAAAATTCTTAACATGATAAGAATATCTAACTGAAATCTACCACAGACATACTTAATGGAGACAATTTAGCTACCTTCCCTTTAAGGTTCAGGACAAGGTATAAATGTTTCCCTCTTTCCATTCAATTAGAATTCATGTTAAATTCAGTGTCAGAGTTCCTGGCCAATACACAACATTAAACAATGATTAGAACTAAGAACATTCAGCAATAAAATAAATCAACAATGTAGCAGTGTACTAGAGGTAGCAATAAAAAAAGAAAAGAAAACCATTTACTATAAAAACAGAAAATAATAAATATCTAGAAATTAGCCTAATAAAAATAAAAAACTTAAACTCAATTAGAGAACAGAAAAAGACCTGAAAACCAACATTCACTGAAAAGATGCTTTAAACTATAAACATATCAATTTTCTACAAATTAACCTAAATTTAAAGTCATTTCAATTAAACTAACAAAAGTTTTTAGGTAACATGACAAATTGATTCTGAAACTTACATGTTAAAACAAATGATCACAGATATTTAAGAAAATTCTGGCAAACGGGGGGACTTGCCTTACCAGATATCAATTTCAAAGTCATTCAAAGTGTGGTTTTGGACAGGCACAGTGGCTCACACCTGTAATCCCAGCACTTTGGGAGGTCAAGACAAGAGGACTGCTTGAACCTAGGAGTTCAATTCCAACCTGGGCTACATAGTAAGACCTTGTCTCTACAAAAAAAAAAAAAAATTAGACAGGCATGGTAGTACGTGCCTGTAGCCCCAAGTACTTAGGAAGCTGAGGTGAGAGGATCGCCTGAGTCCAGGAAGTTGAGGCTACAGTGAGCCGTGATCAAGCCACTGCACTCCAGCCTGGGGAAGAGAGTGAGACTCTGACTCAAACAAACAATTGTGGTTACTAGAATGGGAACATACTGGCAACTCAACTGATTACACAAGACATTCCAGAAAGAGACTCACATATTTGCCATTTTTCTTACATATACTGGAGTCTCATAAGTGCACAGGTCAGAACCATGGGTTTCACACATTGAAATTTTCTGAATTTACTGTTATATTTAGACTTTACTTCTTTCTATCTAGGGACATTGGGCCTGAATAATACTGGAACTCAAAGACGCAGCTTCCACCCTCCTAGGAGCATGTCCTACAATTTCTGATCCCAATCTCTGGCACTCCTCCACCCCATTCTCCCTCAGCTACAGAGGATATGTTCTTTCTCCTCTCTGTTTGGCAAGGAGAGCTGGAAGAAAGACAAGAAGCCAATCACATAATAACACTGAATTTACATCTGTATCACAACGGAGTTTGATTATATATGTAAAGCGAGTATCCTTTATCCAGAAAGCTCAGGACCAGAGGTGTTTTTGGATTTTGATTTTTTTCAGATTTTGGAATACCTGCATTATATATACATACCAGTTGAGCATCCCTAATCTAAAAAGTTGACATCTGAAATGCTTCAATGAGCATTTCCTTTGAGCATTTCATATCGGCACTCAAAAAGTTTTGGATTTTGGAATATTTCTGATATCAGATTTTTTGGAATACAGATACTCAACCTGTATACAGTGTTTAATACACAGTGCTCAAATTATCGTCCCTTTCCATCCTTCCAAGTACCTTGTTTGATGTCTCCATATATAACTTATCAAAACCTAATTTCTTCCTCAAAACCCTAATTTCCTCCTTTTTAAAATCAGAGGCAGGGCCTTACTATGCTGCCCAGGCTGGTCTCAAACTCCTGGGTTCAAGCAATTCCCCTACCTTGGCCTCCCAAAGTGCTGGGATTACAGCGTGAGCCAATGCACCGGCCTCGAACCTAATTTCTAAAAACAGATTACTGAAAGCAAAAAGCAGCATATGATGGGGTGGTCACACATGAAATACAACTCTTTCCTATACAGTAAGTGGTTCTCATACTTGAACATGAGTCAGAATAACCCGTAGAGCTTAATAAAACACAAACTGCTGGACCCCATTCCCAGAGTTCTCATCAGTAGGTCTGGGGTGAGGTGCATCTGTAACAACTTCCTAGGTGGTGCCAATCTTCCTCCACAAACCACACTTACAAAGACACTGCCCTCAAGAACAGCAGTTACCAATTGGGGGCAATCTTGCTCTCTGTGGAAAATTAGGCAATGCCTGGGTATATTTTTGGTTGTAACAACTGCGAGGAAGGGGTACTATTGGCATCTAGAGAGTAAAGACCAAGGATGCTGCTAAACATCCCACCGCACACAGGACAGCTCCCACAGCAAAGAATTATCTAGCACAACACATGAAGTGTGTTGAGATTGAGAAAACTTGCTAGACAGTAAAACACAACTTACTCCAAATATATGATCTGACCATTAACTTGGTGAAAGTTCTTCAGTGCATTGCAGAAATCTGACACGAAATAAATATTCAAAAATTCTGGGTTTTTTTTTTTCAAGTACTGCCAACTCTTTGAGTTTTACTCACCTACAGCAAAATGAAGTTTTAGAGATAATTAATGCTTAAAGGTATACTGGGCTACAAAAGCAAGAAAGCATTTACTCAGTATTATTTGTAGAGATTATAAGAAAAGTATTACATAAAAACTTCTTTGAAAAGTAATCACTAACAATGCTAATTTCTTAAGCTGAGTGAAGAGCAGACATATTCACTTTACTCTTATAAATATATTTAGATAGAAACAAACTCTTTCATAATGAATAAATTAAGGAAAAGCAGCAATCATCCCTAAGTAAATATGCCTGAGGCAAATGTACTTTATGTATACATGTGTATATAAATGTACGTATACACACACACACACACACACACACACACACACACACACACACACAAATGAACTTACTCCAGGAGGTTGAAAAATAAGTCCATCCATTTCATGGCTGACTTCTTTGGCAAAATTTCCTTCAAGTAGCTATAAAATAAATACACATATATCCTTTAAAAATACAATAATCAATTTAAAATTATCTTAATTTTTTGGTAAGCTTTATAAAAACTTAGCATGCAAGCTGTGAGAACTGAAATACAAAATGAAGAGGGGTGGGTCTAGGGGATCTAAATGAATGCACTGTCAGATTTGTGGAGAAAACACACATGAAGACTCCTGCTCCACAGCAGGTTAGGTATTCCGAACAACAGTTCTAACCACAACGAACAAAATAGTAGATAAAGTGCTTAAAAATGTACATTTTAATGTATTGCGAAGCCAGCCCAAAAGAAAAGAAGACATCGAAGCCAAAAGCAAAGTGAAAGCAGAAACTCTGGAAAGCAATAATAAAGGAACAAAAACCAAACCCATACACACACAAAAAAAGACAGGAAAGAAACTCGCTTGGGGCCAAGAATTTATAATCACAAATTAGCTCAAACATGAGGATTATGGTCCAAAAAACCTCAAATAGTTTCTTTAATCTTTCTTTTTTGTTTTGTTTTGGTCTTTTAAATATTTTTTTTCAAGCAGAGAATCTCATTGCAAGGGACACACAGTTCAAAATACAATTACAGTTTTTTCAATGCCATATCCGCTAACAAGGAGTTACAGACCCAATACCTTCTAATTAATTCTGATCAACTAGTTGTAAATGAGAAAAGAGAACTTTCACAGATACTTATTATTCTGAATAACCCAACATGTACATCACAGATGGAGGCTCAAAACACTAAGAACAAAATATACTTTCACAGAGCCAGGTAACGTCATGTTTTTCAGAATCTGGCCAACTAACAGAAAACCCAGGAAAGTTCTGGGATCCAAATATGTCTCGAAAATTTTGGACATGCTGTGTATTATAAAGCCCTTTTGTCATAATCACATACACTTGAAGGCAGAATGCTTACAAGGAAATTTGCTTTCCAAAAGCAACAATCAAACCTCAAAAAAGTATTTTGCATACAACAAAATCTGTGCTTCTCCTCTCAAAATTTGACTTCATTTTCTCTGCCATTTCATCCTTTAAAATCAGCAATTTCTTTAAACTGGAATCAATTCAAATTTGAATTTAAATATCTACATTTTCTGAAAACATTCATGCTCCTTAGTCACATTCAGAGACAGAAATTAGAGCAGTAGTGACTGCCAAAGGCTTAAGTGGACAGAGGGTCATGTGTCATGAGTTTCAGTTTTGAAAGATGAAAAAGTTCTGGAGATGGATAACAGTAATGACTGCAAAACAATGTGAATGATGCTGTATACTTAAAGTTAAAATGATGCTGTATACTTAATAGTCAAAATGGTAAATATGGCCATGCGTGGTACCTCACGCCTATAATCCTAGCACTTTGGGAGGCCAGGGCAGTAAGATGACTTGAACCCAGGAGTACCAGGCCACAGTAGGCAACATAGGGAGACCTCATATCTACAAATAAAAAAATTAGCCAGGGGTGAGGGTGGGTGCCTATAGTCCCAGCAAATTGGGAGGCTGAAACAGGACAGCCTGAGTCCAGGAGATCAAGGCTGTGGTGAGCTGTGATTGTGCCACTGCACTCCAGCCTGGGTGCCAGAGTGAGACTCCATCAACTAAAAAAAAAAGATGGAAGCTGCCTGAAAGCAGTATACCCAAATTTAAAACATTAGAATAGAAGTAACAGTTAGGAATGAGCTTCTAAAGTTCGAGTGGGAAAGTCACTGAGATGAAAATCTCAAAGAAATGGAAGGTCAATGTTAGAAGTAAGTCAAACCAAACACAGGGACGTTGTAGTCAGCAAGGATGACATGCAGCCTTGGAGCACGGTCTGTTCGGCACAGTCTTCATGAAAGCAGGAAGAGTTACCAAAAACAGTCTGAATATATTTAGTTAAAACAGCAAAACATAAAAGGTCAGGTTTAATTTAATTGTTTGTTTGTTTGTCTGTTTGTTTGTTTGTTTGTTTGAGCTGGAGTCTCACTCTGTCACCCAGACTGGAGTGCAGTGGCATGCTCCTGGCCACCGCAGCCTCGACCTGCTGGGCTCCGGCGATCCTTCCGCCTTAGCCTTCCAAGTAGCTTGAACTACAGGCACGCGCTACCTCGCCCGGCTAATTTTTTGATTTATTGTAGAGACGAGGTCTCGCCAAGTTGCCCAGGCCGTTCTCGAACCCACGGGCTCAGGCAATCCACTCACCTCAGCCTCCCAAAGCGCGGGATTACAGGCTGATAATTTAATAATTTAAATATCAGACATAATTTGAAACTCACTTGGATATTCTTTTGTCTCAAATATTTTATTCCAAAATAAAATGTCCCATACTTTTCAGCTCTTTTCCTCCTTTCCTAAGTGAAATTTATTCATGAATTGCAGTGGTATCCTAATGGAAAAGTACTAAACTAAGTTTTTCTTAGATAATTTACTGAATGATTAACATCCCAATAAAAATGAAATTTCACACAGTGGTTCAGATATTTCCTGACTGCCTTCCAATGCTAGAAATCAAGCCAGGATTAGGGATCTGGGGCTCAATAATAATATATGTCTAGGCCACTATGCCTAAACAATACCTTAATTTTAATTTGACAGTAAAAAAATATTTAAATGCAATGATGCAATGGCCCCTATCCCCTTGTCAATCTTTCTTCAGAAGAACAGTTCTACTTAAATTAATTAAGATGTGGGCCAAGTGTGATGGATCACGCCTGTAACCCCAGCACTCTGGTAGACTGAAACAGGAGGATTGCTCAGGCAACATAGCAAGACTTCATCTTCACCCAAAAAAAAAAAATCGGCGGGTGTGATGGCCCATGCCTACAGTGCCAGCTACTCAGAAGGCTGAGGCAGAAGGATCGCCTGAGCCTGAAAGGCGGAAGCTGCAGTGAGCCATGATCATGCCACTGCCACTCGAGATGACAGAGTGAGACTTCAACTCAAAAGAAAAAAAAAGAAAAGAAATTACCTAAAGTGTCTTTAAAACACTTTTAACAATAAAAGATCTTAGTTTAGAAATATTTCATTGCAAAATCTTAGAGAAAATCTAAAGTGGAATATATGATTATCTTAATCTAGGATACAATCCTTTCATAATTACAATTTTCTTAATAATTTTTTTCCAGATAAAATTAGAAGATAACTAGGTGAAAGGTAAAAGAGTAGACATAATGTATCAGATATTAAAAATTATGAGATAATGTTTAATAAAGCATCATAGTGTTTCATAAGGTTTTCCTGTGAAACTTAAATTTGAGCATTTATGAACATAATTCTATACCAAATGAAACATGCTACAGAAGACAAAACAATAAACGATCCCCATCTTTCAGTTCTGGTCTGTCCTACTCAGAATTTTCTGAGGAGATATTCCCACACAGCCTCACCTCACTGCCTGTAGAAATTTTCATATGGTAACTTGCCATAAACCAAAAATTGGATGAACTGACAAAGGTTACTACACATGATGTGTAACTCTGAGTTGATATTTTATGTGTCCGTGAATCATGAAGTAATTTGAAAACCAAGTCATTATAAATGCATAAGCAGAGAAAGATAATCCAAAAGGCTTGAAATTAGAAACATGAGAAACAAAATAGAAACTGCAAAGTTACAAGCCATAGAAAGCAGCCTTTTAAAAATAATAAGCAAAATGACAGTTTAAGACTACAATGAATAGGAAAATGAATCTCCAATGTTATTAGAAATACAAACTGGCCAGGCGCAGTGGCTCAGCCTGTAATCCTAGCACCTTGGGAGGCTGAGGAGAGAGGATTGTCTGAGCCCAGGGATTCGAGACCAGCCTGGGCAACTTGGTGAGACCTCATCTCTATAATAAATCATAAAAATAAAAATAATAATAATAATAAACTAGTTGAGCGTGGTGGTGTGCATCTGTAGTTCTAGTTCCTTAGAAGGCTGAGGCGGAAGGATCACCTAAGCCCAGCAGGTCGAAGCTGTGGTGGCCGTGAGCATGCTACTGCACTCCAGCCTGGGCGACAAGAGTGAGACTCAAAAAATAAAAAGAAAGAAAGAAAGAAATACAAATTAGCAGTATCAGTTTGTTATAGCAGAAAAAATACAACAATGGAATATGCAGACAAAAAGATAAACGATCCCCAGCTTTTAGTTCTGGTCTACTCTACTCAGAATTTTCTGAGCAGATATTCCCACACAGGCTCTCCTCACTGCCTGAGAATACTCAACATAGTAACTTCTATTTCCTATTTCCTGAACTGTTTTATGTGCTTTCATAGCTTCCCTAAAATCCAAGGTTTCATTTTAACAATCCCTCAAATATGCAAGTTTGTACTTACTTGGATATTAATCTTTATTTTTTTCATTCTCAAAGTCTTAAGTTCTGGTTCAGGTTAACATTATTCAGTGCCTCTGTATCCTATACTATTCTAGTCAGTAAATAATCATTCTACAAATCATCTGTCTTACTCACCACAAAGCGACCATCATTATCTTCTTTTAAAAAAGAATTATTTAGGCCAGGCACGATAGCTCATGTCTATAATCCCAGCACTTTGGGGGACCAAGAAGGGAAGACTGCTTGAGGCCAGTAGTTCGAGACCAGCCTGAGCAACATAGCAAGACCTCATCTCCACAAAAAAACATAAAAAATTAGGCAAGCATGGTGGCATGCACCTGTAGTCCCAGTCACTCAGGAGGCTGAAGCAAGATCACTTAGGTTGAGGCTGCAGTAAGCCAGGACTGTGCCACTGCACTTCAGCCTGGACAACACAGCAAGGTACTGACTGTCTCTAAATAAATAAATAAAAATTTGATTGCCATTATTTACCACTGATGCCTAAACAATTATGCTACTACATTTAGCAAATCAAAATATAAATAGCTTTTGTAATACTATCATTGGCTCTTTCACTAATCCATATTATTGCAATTAAAATTAGGTATATACAGTCTTGTGAATCTCATTTGACATGTTAGAAAACTTAAAAACAAAATTTATCTAGGAAATATAATTTATTATTTTTGGTTACTGTTAGCCTTACCAAAATCTCCCCATAATTTCACAAAGAAGCAGTCAATTACACTCTCATGGAAAAATAAAAGTTCTTTTTGTCAGGTATCCAAGTTTTCTTTTTAATTTCACACTTTGGCTAGGTGTGGTGGCTCAGGCCTATAATTGCAGCATTTTGGGAAGCCAAGGTAAGAAGATTGCTTGAGGTCAGTAGTTCAAGACCAGCCTGAGCTACATAGCGAGACCCCACCTCTACCAAAAGTTAAAAAATTAGCCAAGAGTGGTGGCACTCCTGTAGCCCTTGGAGGCTGAGGCAGAAGGATCGCCTGAGCCCAGAAGGTCAAGGGTGCAGTAAGCTGTGATCTTGCCACTGCCCTCCAGCCTCGGTGACAGAGTGAGACTCCTACTCATAAATTAATTAATTAACGCATTCATTCATTCATTCATTCATTCACTCACTCATTCATGAGTTAAGCCTCATTCATTTATTCAACAAAGATTCACCTAGTGCCACTGCCCTCCAGTCTGGGCAACAGAGTGAGACTCCAATTCATAAATTAATTAATTAATTAATACACGATTTAAGCATCATTCTTTTTGCCAACAAACATTCACCTACCACCAGTAACGGACAGACACTGTAAAGTGAGGTTTTTAAAAGATCAGCCAGTCTCTATCTAAGAGGGAGCAGCAGGGTCTAGTGTGGAGGTGCCAAACTCACATGTCTACAGGTGCCAGCCCATGAACCTGAACTGGACAGGTTATATGGTAAGTGGGGCTCATGAGACTTATGACCAACTGGAGTGGATATCCCCATCTACATGCAGTCAAATCTACACTTTACATGAGCTTACACTTTAGAAAACTCACCAGTTTATGACTTCCAGTTATTATGGACCTAAACATACATAAAATAGTTATATAAGTGCTTTTAATAGAGGTTTTTAAAGACATCTAAAAGGAAAGCAATTATATGTTCATCTATCAGTTATAGATGTATTCAAATGTTTAATGAGTACGAATTATATGAGAAGAGCAAGGGAAGAAGAGCTAACACATATAAAATTATGTGCCAGTCCAGTTCTAAGCACTTCACGTATGTTAACTCATTTTAGCCTCATAATAGTCATACGAATGGGGACAACTGTGATTCTCATTCAAAAAGTGAAGTTAAGTACTTGCCCAAGGTCACACAGCAAGGAACTGAGAACCCAACTTCATTCTGGCTCCAGAGTCCATGTTCTTAACTGCTATTCTAGAAAACCACAGACCCAGAAATCTTCTCCTAAATTTTGGTCTAGGTTATTCATTCAACATACAACGAAAGCACCTGGTGCTTCTCTCATCTGTTTGATTACTAAATTGACCTGCAGGCTTTTCAAGGTCAGGAATCATGCCTTGTATTCATTGTATCTTCGGCATCTATTATGGTAGCTGGTGCACAGTAAGCTCTCATTCAACAAATATGTGTTCAATAAATATCATGTGAATAACACAGTGCAAACATCTATAAAAACAAGCCAACCCATGGTTAGGTTATAACCATAGGTTACAGATTAGGTAGAAAATGTATGGAATGTGTTATCCCAAGAGGTTGTGTAAAATGAAGACACAAAAAATTATAGAAGAAATGTAAAAGTTGTTGATTGAACTCATGTACAGATTAGAAAAGGGACAAGAATGTCTTTAATTCTAAAATCATCTCTCATAGTTAATAACATTCTCTCAAAACGTTCTTTATTACTTTATTGTCTCCAGAGGGGACAACAGTAATAATGTCCTAACCGGACATATGACGTTGCTTCTGGGTTAACGTCCTTTCCCCAGTCCATTTCTACTTGCTATTGCTAGAATTGACTTTCTAAAACAAAGAACTTGTTATGTGTCACAATCATATCTAAAAATCTTTGAATGCCCCTCATACTGTCTATAGTCCAAATTTCCTTCACATGGTTTTTAAGGTCCCTTTTTTCCAGGCAAACTCTCCTGGGTGTATCTATAATCTAATCACAACAAAATGTTCCTTTCTCCAAAATGTTTATATACTTTGATATCATTAAATCTTTGTTTGCGATGTTCTCTGTATCCAGACCGCAGCTGGTGGTAAGAAAGATAAGTTAATATTTGCTTTGTTGGTAGAGAAGCATGACCTAGTAGTTAGGAAGAATATTAAGCACTTTTGGAAGGAATACAAGCATACAATAAATATTTTGCCATAAACATATAATGCAGTAAAAATAAAACAAAACTATATAAGTGGGTGGTCACAAAGGATAAAAAGTAGAGAGATAAACAAAGGAAAAGATGAAATAGTTCTAATTTGAGCATAAAGGGAAAATCATATCTACTTGTAAAATAAAATGTAAGGTTTTCAGACAAAGAGAAAACAGTATCTCATTCAAAAATACATCCTCTGTTTAAATAAGTGTGCACTGAAGAACTGACTTTACCCAAGAGAGGTACGGTCTTTGCCCTCAGCTATGGGGAGATGATCTCCAGGCCCCTGGATTGCCCTGCCTGATACTTTTGTGTAACTGGTGGGCTTGGCCACGGAGAGTCTAACAATGTGCTTTATGATGGGGGCTTCAGAATAAACCATATTAATTCTGACCTCCAAAGGAACTGGAGACGAAACGCACAGACCTGAACTCCTGGGTGGTGATAAAGACTGAAGGTTGGACACACAGGCAGTATGTGATTACGGACACCAAAGGCCTGAGTGAGTTTCTCTGGGTTTTCACACATCACAGCCAGGAGGAGGCAATGCCATCCATGACTCCACACAAAAGAGAACCAGAAGCTCTGCACTTGGGCCCCTCCGGATTCTGTCCCAAGCCCCTCTCCTTTATAGCTGGTTTTAGTGTGTATCCTTCCATTTTAATAAAACTGCAATCCTAAGTACAGTGCCTCTCGAGTTCTGGGAGTCATCTAGTGAATTATCAAATATGAGGGAGTCGGTGGGGACCCCAGAATTTGCAGTAAGTAAGCCTGAAAGGTGGTCTCAGGGATCCACACCATTGAGGCTGGTGTCTGAAGTGAGAGTAGTCTTGTGAGGACCATGCAGTTGGTCCCCATAAACTTACTGCACTAGGTTTTTGTCAGTGTATTTTTCTAGTTGATACAATTTAGGCTGTCCTCAAAGTCACACCCATCAGCAGGAAAGCTTATGACTTCCCCTGTGGGGCATTATTGCCAAGAGGCTGCTCAGGAAGTGGCAGACTGTAGAATGATGCCATAGTTGCCCTCTCTGTTAATGAGTAAAGTGACCCAGTTAGCCACCACAGATGAGACCTTTAGCTTAACTTTAACAGACACTGAGTATCTCCAGATGAGGACAACCCACACTGGGATACCAAATGGCATTAGGCTGTAAACGAAACATGTTCTTTAAGCTAAAAAAAATACCAGGAAAATCAAAGTGAGACTTTAGAAAATAAACTTTGCTTCCCACAATATAAAAAGCATATAACATTTCCCTATTATTTTTATCAATTTTAAGCTAGAACAGAAAAAGAAAGTTCAAAATCATATAAAAATAGGACCCAAGATTTATATCTAAAATGGTGGATGAAATACTTTATGAACAAAATAGCAAAACATGTATACCTCTGCTACAGTGGTTTTATTTCCTGTACTTAAGTAAGCATTTATCTAACAACTTAAAGTAGCAAATGAATTCAAGAATACTGGCTTTACTAACTGTATTGTCATGAGACTGCAACGTTCAGCTAGAAGTTCCTATTTGTTCTCTTCTATGCATCTACATGCACGTTCTCCCCCATAAAGGGCCCTGCCTACTTCAGCCTAGTGAGTTACAATCTTCTTCTCGCGGGGTACACACATGTGTATATATATGGACACATATATGTAAACATAGCACCTAGGCTAAGATGAGGAATTCCAAGGACTTTCAAAAAGCAGGGCAAGTCTTTTTAAAAGCAGAAGGAAATGAAAATCTTTTTGAATGAGGAAAAGGAATGTATAGAACCAATGGAAGAAGCCCACAGCACCGGATGGGATATTTGATATAAATCATTAGGTTTCAGCGGCAAGACCAAGAAAGGTACATTTTAGGTATTGGGAAAGCAATGCACTTAAACCAATAACACCAATTTGAATTTATTACTCTTTTATCTTTAAGCATAAGCAACTATGAGTCATTCAAGTGTCCATTTGAAAATAACACTCAAAAAAATTTTTGTGAGCCTCCTAGAATCAGTAATAAAATCTCTTCTAACTATATGTGGACAAAACAGTGATTTATAAATACACTAAAACTTAGAAAAGGTAACCCAGATAGGTGAGTACTAAAAATCTCAACATCACGATTTCCTGGATATAACTGTAGTCTAAGGGGAGTGGGGATGGGGGATGGAGATAGAGAGGCTGCACAGGCCGGGGAGACTTGCATTATTTCCAAACAATAACAAGGAGACTTAAAAATATTAACACACAAGTCATCACTGGAACGGTGAACTCAATCCTGAAAATGTGGCCAGTGAATACAGTCCTGGATCCGAAGTGCCAAAAGATGAGTTTTAGCTCGTTGAAACTCTAAAGACATGGTCAGAAACAAAGGTGGTACCCTGTACACCCTACAGCAAAAACAGATCTGGTCTAGTGCACCTAAAAAGTAACCATAAACCTATAGATGACTTTCATTTAAACCCCTTTCTAGCTGGGTGTGGTGGCTCACACCTGTAATCCCAGTCCCCAAGAGGCTGAGGCAAGAGGATTGCCTGAGCCTAGGAGTTCAAAACCAGCCTGGGCACCTACAATAAATCAAAAAATTAGCCAGGCATGGTGGTGCACACCTGTAGTTCCAGCTACGTAGAAGGCTAGGGTAGAAGGATCGCCTGAGCCCAAGTAAATCAAGGCTGTGGTAGCTGTGATCGTACTCCAGCATGGGTGACAGAGAGAGACACCAACTCAGGAAAATAAATAAATAAATAAAATAAAAACAAACCCCTTTCGTTCGTTACTTTCGCAAAAAGTAACGAACAAAACATTCAGAACCTTCTCAATCTGTACATCTGGACTAAGTAACTGCAGTCATCTCACCTCAAGACACATCAGGAAGATGGGACTTAAAAAGCTACGTTCTTGGATCTTAAGAACGGCTTTTCTGGTCATTCCATCAAAAATTAGGGGCGTATATATATACACACATACAAATTCTTACATACACAATCTCCAACAGCTAAAAAACTAAGCAAATCAACCACTTTGAACTATATCACATCTCATCTCCTCCTACTAACCGGAAACCTTGGCCCTGCTTCCCTTCAGGTACCATGCCGAACTACGAACCTAAACAATGACTAACCCAACCCACCCCTATAGCTCCCTACCACCCAAGTCTATTTTCAGTCACTTTCAAATCATTCTATCTGTACAGGTGTAAAGTGATTCACTATTTAACAGTTTAATTTCCTCTATCCATCTGTAATTTCCATGAGGTTAAGTATCATGTCTAATTGCTCCCGAATACTCTTAAACTCAGAAAAGACAACCAAAAACACTATCATTTTTAAAAAGTCAATGTACTAGGAACATAAGCTCGAAGCATCAGGTTAACTTGGAACATAATTTACCTTGAGTTTGTCCGGGTAGAACCAAATCAAGGCAGGCTAAAGATTAATGCACGTTTACTGATAAAATAAGGCTATGAAATTAACTGCCAAGTCATCATGAGAGTGATAACACTTTTAAAGTGTTGTCACTGTGCTGCAAAAAGTCATAATTAATCAACAGAAGAAAAATAATTTTGATAAAACTAAATTGAGCTCTCCTAAAGCCAGTAATAAATGTGATTTTGCAAAATTTAATCATTATGTCTTTTCTACATACAACTTATTTAGACCTCCAAAACTATGTGACCATACATTCCTCTTTCTTGCTCAGGGTTATAATAAATAGAAGAAAAGTAGACTTCCTGTCAAAATTTTTTTCTTGCTGAAGGGTATAATTATATCCACATCATAGTTTCAATAAGGATAATAACACTAATCCTTTAATATCTTCAACCTACTTTTTTTACATAATTCAACTAACATGGAAAATTACTGAAAGATTCCAATTCTGAAATATGCAATTAATACACCTATGAGAACTAGAACACATTATTTCATATCAAGAATAGTGTTCTTCATAACCTTCAGTATTCCTCTAAATCACACAAAACTTAAAAAAAAATTTTTTTTTTTTTTTTTTTTTGAGTTGGAGTCACTCCGTCGCCCAGACTAGAGTGCACCATCGCAGCAGCAACCTGCTGGGCTCCGGCGATCCTTCCGCCTCAGCCTTCCAAGTGGCTGGAACTACAGGCCCACGCTACCATGCTCGGCTAGTTTTTGATTGATTGTAGAGATGAGGTCTCGCCAACTTGCCCAGGCGGGTCGCGAACCCGTGGGCTCAGGCAATTCACTCACCTCGGCCTCCCAAAATGCGGGATTACAGGCTGAGCCACCGAGCCTGGAAAAAAAATATTTTTAAGATAACGGGAACCGCCGGGCTCGGTGGCTCAGCCTGTAATCCCGCGCCTTGGGAGGCTGAGGTGAGGGGATTGCCTGAGCCTGTGGGTTCGAGACCCGCCTGGGCAACTTGGCGAGACCTCATCTCTACAATAAATCAAAAATTAGCCGGGCATGGTAGTGCGCGCCTGGAGTTCCAGCTACTTGGAAGGCTGAGGCGGAAGGATTGCTGGAGCCCAGCAGGTTGAGGCTGCGGTGGCCGGGAGCGGCCACTGCACTCCAGCCTGGGCGACAGAGTGAGACTCCAACTCAAAAAAAAAAAAAAAAAAAGAGT
>CAUYQG010047608.1:0-33184 GCA_963574415.1 Tarsius wallacei
GATGGGATTAATGGTGGTGGGTATCTATCTGAGGATGGGGAGACACCTCTTATCAACAAGGGTACCTGAACGAAATATTTTTGTATGCCTAACCCCTAACTGTACCCCACAATAACATAATAAAATAAAAAATAAAAAAATAAATAAATAAATAAATAAATAAAAAATAAAATAAAAATAAAAATAAAGCAGGAAAGTATAGAGTGACTAGCGGGAGGGAAAGAGGTATTTTAAATTGAGTAGGCAGGTGACGATTGGTCAATGTCTTCATAATGAGGAAGAGTCAGACACATAAACTTTTAGAAGAAAATTAGCCCAGACATAAAGGAAAGAAAATATTAAAGACATAAGTCAGCGTGTTCAAGTACCTCCAAAATGTTCAGAATGACCAAGGAATAATGGACCACTGTGGATAATAGCATGAATAAATTGGGGAACTGGATAGTTGGGCCTTGGAAGATCTTATAAGGAATAGAATTGTTTACATTTTTGTCTAAGTTCTATCAGAAGCCACTGATGTTTAGGTGGAGAAATGACATTATCTCATCTGGATTTGGAAAAGATAATACAGTTGTTTTGGAGAGACTGCAATAAAGGAAATTAAGATGAAAAAGCTGTTTTAGTAAATCAAACAAGACACGATTAGGAAAAAGTAGAACCACCCATTCTACAGATCAAACATGTGATGTACAATGGCATTTTTCAAGGCCTGAAAATAAGTGCAAACAACACTTAACAACTCTTAATTAACAACTCTTTTCTAAATCACTACATGAATCTACTAATAGAGTTGGCACTTTCTTTCAAACCTCATTACATTTAATATCAATGTGTAATTATCAAACTTGTACCTGCATAAGTATTTGTCTGCCAAATGAAACTTTGAGGGGAGACACCTCTTATCATCAAGGGTGCCTGAACGAAGCATTTTGGTATGCCTAACCCCTAACTGTACCCCACAATACCATAATAAAAAAAAAAAAAGAAATTTGAGCTTCATATGGATAGGACTGATTATTTTAAATTTCAGTATAATGTTCTACTGTGTATGTCCCCAAGCCTAGCAAAAGCAGAAGCATCCTTTTTCATTATTATTTTAAGAAATGTGGATGAAAATCATTAGATTGACTGTAATCATCACTGACAAGGCAGAGTCAAATGGTGCTTAAGGCAAGTAACAATATAACAAAATTTCATCCTTGTTGCTCCAAACTAGTTAATTCAATTGACCAGTAAAAGCTGGTATTTTGCATCTGCCTTTCTCATCTTTTTAAAGTGGAACAATTGCTAGTTTTTTTGGTATATGCTTATAAGCTTTTTGTAAGGTCAAAATGGTTCAGGTTGCAGAAAAGTCAAGCAAGTCTTCATAAGCACCAAGTCGATTCAAATAATTTGTATTTTTGCCCAAAGTGTGTGCTAGACTGGTATCCAAACTCAATAGATTAAAAATATTTTCATATTGATTCTATTATTTTCTACTCAATGATATTTTGGCCTGTGACGATTATATGATTTTTTTCATGTGTATGCAATTGAAAAAAAGTTACTAATTTAAATAAAAAGTGAATCAGTGTAGAAAACCTAACCAAACAAAAACACTCTATTTGCCAAAATTCTCACTTTAAATGAACGGAATAAAGAATGAATCAGCAACTGTTAAAATATTGAAGGTTCATCTGAAATGACATGTTTTGTGAAAGTGAGAGAATTGACAATATTTTCAATTACTTTTCACAGCAAGAATCTTTGGGCAAATCTATATTATTGGGTTTATATGCTAAGTTTGATGTTCTTGCTGTTATATAACGCATTGTTTCGGAAAACATTAAGATGTGTCTCTTAGGAATAGTTACATAAAGATACAGGCTGATTTACTGAGACTGTTTACCAGTGCACAATATCACTCTCACCAATGATATATTATCTTATTCTGAAATTATTGTGGCCATCACATATCTGCACAGCCTTACACTAACAAATCATCAGTGAATTAAAACTCTTCATCGATATAATAATGAATTCAGGTTTTCTTTTAATTGTTAAACAGAAATCAAAGCAGTTATACACTTCTGTTAAAATGCAGTTTTTGCATTTCATCAATTTGGATTTCTTTGATAATAAGAGCTAACTCCACCTATTTGGACTGATATCAAAGTATTCTGGTTTGAGGATTATTTTGTAATACCAGTTGAATAAACCTCTACATCTGGTTTAGATGTATTAAATTAGCCATCCGTCCTATGAAAAATTAAGAACTGACACAGGTCATTGTTGCTGCACATGCCAATATTGAGTCATATGAAGCTATTGTGTTAAGAGATATCTAAGTGGTCACCAAACATATTCCTTCCTGCCTTCCATATTTATCAGCAACTTTACCTCCTCTGGATAATCACTGTTATGTGGATTTTTAAAAATAGTACGTTTTCTTAAAAATATATTTACAAACAAAGCATCTTACATGTTTATCCACGTTTCCATTTCTGGTGTTCTTCATGCCATATTTATCTGATATCCTTTTCTTCTCCTTAAAGAACTGCTGTCAAATATCTTGTATTGTGGATCTAGTAATGAGTAATTCTTCCTTTATACATATTTATTTTGCTTTCATTGCTGAAAGACATTTTCACTGGGCATAGCCATATCAGGAGTCACAAAATCCACGTACTTTAGCTACTGTTAGTTTAATTTGCAATTGTCCCTTTTTATTTGGCATGATCAATCCAGTTTTTATAGGGGCCAGATCTACAAATTAAATGTACCCTTTTAATCTCGAAATATGGCACCAACGTGTGCCATTCTTTTGGTATATAATACTGTTTTCTATTTTTTATCTTTCTATTGGGGAAAGGGCAGTTTTAGAAGCCTCCACATAGATTTTCCTACTATCAGCTTTTGCCCCACTGAGGATTTGTTACAAGCAACTAAGAGTGTCCATTTAAATTATATATGTGGAAGAACCGAAGAAGTGACTGCTGGGTTAGTTCATGAACACAATGGAAACATGTAGGATAGATCTGTGCTAAAACTTGAATTGTTATCTGACCTTCATGTGTGCACTGTATTCAACAGCCCTCAACATAACAATGTTATGTTGTGGTAGGTATGATGTGGAAGTATGTGGTTGGTGGTGACCCTTCAAAACAGCAATGGTCTTGTTGAAAAGACTAGGGGAATCATTACTGCTTATTCTTTTTTTTTTTTTTTTTTTGAGTTGGAGTCTCACTCTGTCGTCCAGACTGGAGTGCAGTGGCACACTCGTGGCCTCCCCAGCGTCGACCTGCTGGGCTCTGGCAATCCTTCCACCTCAGTTTTCCAAGTAGCCGGAACTACAGGTGTGCGCTATCATGCCTGGCTAATTTTTAATTTATTGTAGAGATGAGATCTCGCCAAGTTGCTCGGGCTGATCTTGAGCCTGGGGCTCAGGCAATCCACTCAACTCGGCCTCCCAAAGGGCTGGGATTACATACAGGCTTGTTCTTGTGTTACAAGGTTCTTCCTCATGGGGATTAGACCAAAGTAGCGCTGTTGATAGTGCTACTTCATTTAATCTCTTTTGGTTATGTATCAAGAGATGCTACTTTGGAAACTGTCCTTTAGTCTATCACCTAGAGATACCGTATACTATGAGTAATCTCCAGTGATTCCTGCTGGTCACTGACATTTCAGTCTTGCTACTAACACTTGCTACTAACACTGTCCTGTCAAATGGCCCTGCTCTTCTAGGCCTTAGCATCTCTATTACTACTGGAGAAGGAAGGTCTTTAAGAGCATCTTCCACTGTCTGTCCCAGCCTAGTGAAACAGACATTCTTGTGACTTTTCATGATTCTGGAACCTTTCTTCCCATTTCATCCCTTATATCCTGGGAAAATAAAGGGTCCTTCCAAAAAACATGGGTATAAGGTGGGTTTCCTCATCTTGTATAATAGATTTATTTGAATATTTCTATTTCCTTGAGACTTTTTATTTGTTGATGTTCATTTCATTTTTTCTCACTTTATTGGGATAAGACTGACAAAAATTACATCTATTTAGGGCTTACAATGTGATGTTTTGTTATATGTATACATTGCAAAATGGTTACTACAGTCAAGCTACTTAATATATCCATCACCTCACTTAGTTTTAACATAGGTACCATTTGTGAGTGTGTGTGTGTACATGTGTATTTGTGTGTGTGGTGATAACATTTGAAATATACTCTTAGCAAATTTCATATATTCAATGCATTATTATTAACTAGAGTCCATAATGTACATTAGGTCTGCAGTACTTATTCATCTTATAGCTGAGAATTTGTACCCCAAGACTTTTCACCCATTCTGCCACACTTTGTTATGGTCCTTCTAGTATCTCTACTTCATTCATTGTAGATCATCACTTTTATAACTTTCTTCAAGCACCTGAGAGCCATCAGAACAGCATAATAGAACTGGCACTCAGGGTCCTTGCCAGCGTGTTAGGTCCTGGTTGTTTATAAACTTTCCTATCAACCTTATATTCCACCTTTCTTGCTCTAAAACCCACAGGATCTATTCTCAGGCATACTCATCAGTAGGTGTTAGGTACCGGTACTTTCAAACATATATTATTTTTCTTCAAACGTACTCCTAGAATGTTTCTAGTAGATTTGACCCCAATTATATTATAGTCAGGAGGGGTGGAGAAAAACCCCGCAGAAGGAAAATACTTTTTGTGAGGCAACTGCCTCATTTAAGCACCCTACCTTATTTCCTAGCAAAAAGGACTCTTAAATAAGGGAGGGTAGGATACATTTGAATATTCAGATGGCACAGAATAAACTGAGGATTCAACATTTTCAAATGTATCCACTGAGATATCATTCAAAATCGTAAGTCCTCACTCTTTTCCTATTAGAGCTCTGACTTTAATGTCTGAGAGTTTCCTGAATGTTGGCCACTCTAAGAATTGTGTCATGCCCTATACACAGCTATGTGTGTTTTCCAGCTACAAGAGATGAAGATCTTTTACTGCATGGCTGACAAGGCCCTCTGATTCTCATGTTTGGCTTTAAATTACTAGTTTGATCAACTAAGCCTGTTATTTCTACTCTTAAGTGAATCAGCTTGCTGAAAAATAGTTGCCCAGTCCAATAGCTGCTATTTCTTCCATATCTCTGTATGCTATAACTTATTTCAATCCAAACAAGTACAAGTCTTAGGAATTACATTGCTGTGTTTCCAGAAACTTCTATGACTTCAACTACCATCAGGAATATACCTTACATTCTTGTAGCAAGTTATTGAAATCCTGAACCCCATCTTTTGAGTATGCTTTCTTAGACCACTCATAGTAACAACTGCCTTAGATCAGTTTCCCTAGAGATGGATTATAGGATGGGAGTTTCTGTTCAAGTGATTTATTGGGGGAAGTACTCTCAGGAGAAATGGACTGTGATTAGGTCAGAATATGGTAGGAGAGAAAAGATACCCAGAAGTGTGATTTAAGCTGGCTTTAGTGTGATCCCAAAGGGAATAGAATTAGTCCTACCTTGTACCCTGTCTGCCCTAGGTGGAATGAGAGTGTGGACCCCTGAGTGTTATGACTCCCTTCGGCTGAAAACAATTCTCAGAAGAAAGCAGCTGTGAATGGTTAGCAGGAGATACCATCAGGCTAAGGGGCAGGTACCCCTGCTAGTAAGTGGAGACTTGGTGGGCACCACCAGAATCCATTCTTGGAAGTATAACACATTGCAGGTTCTGTGGGATTCTCGATGCTTTTAAGGCATTCATTTTACTCAAATGTTTACTGAGCACTTACAATATGATAAATTCTGTGGTAGGCCCTGTCTTACACACTTGCAATAGTTCTCCATTCTCAAATAATGTGGCGATAGAACAAAAGATTAGACATGTACTTCAGTTATTAAAATGCAAGGCAGAATGTAAAGATTGCCTTAAGTCTAAAGGGAAATTTTATCAAAGGAGCATTTGTTTTAGAGACATCCTTTAGTAGGTTCATAATATAATAACAAAGGGATTTTCTTTTTATTGTGACATATAAGAAAACTTGTCTTTCATTGTAAAATTAATGAAGTCCCATGATTTATGTATATTTAATTTAATTATATAAATTAAATCAATTTCTGTGGCTATAGAAGTGCATAGGCTAGTTCCTAACCTCATGAAATTTAGGTTAGCATCAATATTATATTGTAAAGAGCTTTTCTTTTCTTCTTTTCTTTTAGATTTAACTGAGCTGTGAAAACTAAGTAGTTTAAAAGCAAACTTTCCCTACTTAAGTTCTTAAAAAAGGATTTCTTAGTTTCTAAAAAGTGAAGCATTACTTGTAGTTTAATCTATCAAGAAAAAAAGGAAATTTTAAAATTTTTTAATTTTCTGTATACATTTCTTATTTTTGTATACATTTTCAACAATTACTTGTTAAACAGTGAATCCACATTATCAATATTCCAAGATCCTTAAACTTCAGTGAAATTCTACCACTCATGTAGGCTTGTGTTTGTAGTATTGGGAAAGTGACAGATATCAAAACTATATTTGATTTAGGGGAAAAAATAGTGTAGAATAGCACCTTCAGCAAGCTATTATGGCTTAAAGAGAGTTTAGAACAATTTTGTGTGTGACTATAGTGATTTTTATTTTCCTTTAAACTAGTTTTATAACTTTTAGCTTTGTTTTTGGTTTTTTGAGTTGGAGTCCCACTCTGTTGTCCAGGCTGCAGTGCAGTGGCACGATCATGATTCACAGCAGCCTTAACCTGGGCTGAGATGATCCTTCTGCCTTAGCCTCCCAAGTAGCTGAGACTACAGGCACACACACACACACACACACACACACACACACACACACACACACACATATGTATGAGATGAGGTCGATGAGGTCTCACTATGTTGTCCAGGCTAGACTTAAGCAATCCTCTTGCCTTGGCCTATCGAAGTGCTACGTTTACAGGTGTGAGCCACCATGTCTGGCCTAGCGTTACTTTTGAGGCTCCTCTTTCTTCAAAAACATTGTAAAGAGCATGTTCATGTATTATGATATTTGCTTTATAAAGCAGAATAGGACATTAAAAGTAAATTATCTTATGCAAGTTGATACAAATATTTGTTGATATGACAGTGAAATAATATTGTTTCCACCTCAAAGCTATTAATCAGAATGACTTTCTCAAAGTTAAAATACCCTTGATTTCACAGAACAATCTTAGATCTGGTATTTTTAATTATTGTGAAAGCAACAGGTTATTTTCTCTTCCATGTATCTTATCAACTTGTGTTGATGAATGTCAATTCAAAAGTATATCAGAGTTTGGATTGAAGTCAGTCTCCATTTCATGTTTGCATTTGAATTTTGGTCTGTCACAAGTGATAAAGAGTGATGAATGTGACATTGTCATGTTGAAAGATCATTAAATGTCACTCTGTGTCCTGGCAGCAAAATGGCTGGCAGAAAGTCAATGATGCAAACTCAGTGTGGAGCGTGCAGAGCAGAGATAGGTCTTGGGCAGCACAGAATCCTGCAAGCTGTGAACAATCAATCAATCATTTCATTCAAAGGAGGAGTGAAATGAGACTTGATGGCAATGCCGTGTGAGTACCTATAGCGTTGGACATGCAGCTTGTAAGTGTTTTGATTTATGCTTATAAGCATCTAGTCACCAGTAGCTAGAAAAATAGGCTGGGAAAACTACATATTTGATCAATTTCTTTGACTGCCTCTAGGACTTGAACTTATGCTCTTTATGCATCTTAAACCTTAAACAGTCTTAAACTATCCTAGCTTCAGAGCATAGATGGCATAAAGTGACTCTTGTGTACAGTCAACCTGTTAGAGGTGCCATTTATACACCTGATAAAGTACTAAATCTGAGTGGCAGTGCTGTTTCATATCTTCCCTGGCTTTTCAACAAATTGTGTATAATTTATTTAGCTTTCCATTTTACATGCTGTTCTTCCATTTCTAAGAATTGATTCCCTAAAGTTCTTAAATATAAGTTGTACTTAAAACACTGTGGAAATGCTTACACAATATTAATATTTATTTTCAAAAAGCTTTTAAAGCCATCATGCGAAATAAGGAACACTCTTTATAGGTTTATCCTGTAATTTACTCCATTTGTATATTAAATGTAAGCTAGAAAATGAAAACAGTGCTATTGACTACTGCCATGTATCCTTTAGATTGATAAATCTGTTTAATCTAGTTCATTTCCATTTGATAAAAATGGAGAGTATAAAATATACCAAGTGAGAAGTAAAGCAGCAGGGTTGATGACAGAAGAAGGTTGCATTAGTGAGCCCTTTCTGTATTTATACATTTGACTCAGGGTATTTTAGAATGAGTTATGAATTTGTCAATATAAGTGTACTGAGAACAATATTATCTATTTCAAGTCCTAACCACATTTTAAAATCTTTACTAGACAGTACATGTAGTAGATATTCTAAATCAAATTCTGATAGCTATTTTCAGAGGTAAAATTAGAAACCATTTTTGCCCTAAAATTTATGTCAATGAGATTCAGAGATTTGACAGTGTTCATTCAGCAATGTACAGAGTGACATAGCTATCTAGTCTCTTTGGCAGAATTATCATGAAAGGGTAAAATGACTGGATGGCTATCTTAGTTTAATGTCATTAGATATTAAATTATCTGATCAGATTTTCATATTCTAGTATGAGCAACAGTGTTGTTTTGACTAAAACTTAGATTCTCCTCTAAACTCTCCTATAGGAAGAATGCAGAATGTCTCAGGGCATGTTATGTCCAGGTCATGTAGCAGTTTTATTTCTCTTTGCACATTAGCAAATGACATCCTGATTAATTTTAATGAATATTTAAGCCCAGTATGACTATTACAACTATTACAAACTCAATATAGTTTTTTCTGTCACTAGACATCTGCATGCATCTGAATCCAGATTCTTTTGCTTTTCATGCATTTTGTCTCTTTATCCCTATCAAATACCAAACGCTCTTGCCCTCTGATCCCTTTCCTCACTTATCATTACAAAGATACTTCTTTTGGAAATCTCTCTTTTCTTACATCTTTCATTCTTTCTCTCGCTTCTGGATAATTTTTTTGCTCTATTATTCCTCAAATAAAAAACAAAATTTTTATTTACTCTCTATCTCTTCTAGTAACTGCAGCTTTTTTCTGCTCCTTTTCAAAATAAAACTTCTCTAGAGTTTTCCTCAGAATTGCTCATTTTTCATCCTCTTCATTTCTTTCTTTTATTTGAAAAATAGCATACATTCTGACGTGTCTAAAAATATATGAATGTTAAACGGAAACAAAAATGGGTGCTTTGCAGAGCTAGCTGAAATTTAGTTACTGGTACTTTAGCAGCATTTGCTTGCGTCTTATGTAGCATTCATTCTCTTGCTTCTAAAATTAGCCACTATCTTAAATCTTACTTTAATCTGTACATGATTAAATAACATATTGTTTAGTTTGCTTAGCTTTGTAGATTTACATGAGTGAAATTGTACTATATGTAATCAATTATGGTTTGTATTTGTCACATAGCATTGAGTTGCATTTTAAAAATGTATCCATGATGTGTTTAGCTCTAGTTTATTTACTCTCACTATTCTCTGAATCCATCTCTGTATGAACTTAAGACCATCATTATATATCAGTTAGTTAGCCTGCTGATAAAAGAGGCAATATTAAAATCTTCAAATTCTTTGACAACTCTCCCTTTAAAAGCAAAGACCTATGTTCCCTCCTCTTTACTGAGGGCTGGTTTATGTCTCCTTTCACAAATAAAGTATGACAGAAATGATGCTTTGCTGGGTAATATGAGACCATGGAACTTTCATTTTATTTATTAGAACACTTACTCTTATTTCTCTGAGATGTTATTTAAGGAGTCTAACTACCCTAAAGCTACCACGGTAGAAACTTAATATATAGACACCGGTCAACTGTTTCAAGTATCACCAGCCTTTCACTAGTAATCCCCACCAAGGGACCAAACATGTGAGAGAATCAATCTCTGACCCTTCAATCCAGTCCTTCCACCAGCTGAATACAACGAAATGGACTGTGTATGCTGCATGAAACAAACAGACCATTTACCCAAGTCATGCTAAACATTTCTAATCCCAGAATCACAATATCAACAAAACGTTTGCTGTTTTAAGCCACTAAGTTTGGAAATAGATTGGTCATAGCTAAGAATAAATGAAACAGAATAGTGCACCTGAAAGTGGATGATGCTTTAACAAACTCCTAAGATATATGACATTTGTTATGCGATTAGGTGGCAGTCAGAACCTAAAGGAGTTCTGTGGGTGAGAGTCTAATAAAGTGAGAAAAATTGCACTGGAAGGTAGAAAAAGATGACTCTTGTTATATAGTAGATAAATTTTGCGGTATTATGGAAGATAATAAATGTTCCAAATGAACTCAGTGATCTAGTTAATGAGATTGTTGAATTAAATATTGAAGTTGCTATCTGCCTTCTTCTACTTGTTTATCATAAGGAAAGGAATGCATGAATGAAAGAGTTAATTTTAGTTTTTTTAACAGAACTTGGATGAAATATTAAGGGATCAAGCCAGTTTTTCCAACCAGAAAAGGGAACTCAAAAAGAGTAAACATCTCGGGGTAAAACTAAAATCCATGCAATCCAGCAGCCCCTCTCCTGGGAATATACCTAGAGGAACGTAAATTATTCTACAAAAAAAGACACCTGCACATTCATCTTTATTGCCACACTATTCACAATAGCAAAAACATGGAACCAATCCTACTGCCCAGCAAAAGTGGACTGGATAAAGAAAATGTGGTACATATACAGGATGGAGTATTACACACCATAAAAAAGAACAAAATCATGGACTTTGCAGCAAATTGAGTGGAGCTGAAGATGATCATACTAAGTTAACTACCGCAGAAACAAACATCTGAATGCCACATGTGACACTGCTAGAGAAGAAGGGAGGGGGGACGGTGGGGAACACATGACAACGGTAGGGGAGTAAGGGCCAGTTAGACACCCAAACTTCACCTGTTTGCAACTTACTTATGTAGTTAATCTTCACTTGTACCCAACATTCCTATAAGAAAACAAAAAAATGTTAAAAATCCAGGTTGTTTTTTCAGTGTAAAGATGAAGCTAAACTTGTGACTATAAATATTTATTTATGTATGTATTTGTTTATATTACAGTTAAAATAGATCAATTCTCTTAACACATTTGAAGTTTACAGTACAGTAATGCTAACTACAAGCAGAATGTTGCATAGCAGATCTCTAGAAGTTTTCATCTTGCGTAATTGATTTAACCTGATGCTTCTTCATAGCAATTTTCAGATAGACAAAAGCCCTATAAATATCTTGAGTTATGCCACACAGGCCCTATCTGTTAAATGAAAGGGCTTCTACAAACTTTAAGGACATTTCCTACTGCAACCTTCTAAAACACCCGTGGTAGAGAAAAGCTTATCTCCATGAGATTTGTGGATATGTCCTTCATCTAGTGGAAGGGGTTATAACTGGATATAGAAAACTTCTATGCATTTTATATGAATTATATCAGTTTGGGCTGAGAAAGATGGAGGAAATATTTACACTCCCAAACTCCTATGAGCAGAAAACAGGTAAAGGAAATTATTCAGCTAAAATACAGTATATTTTATCTTCTTTTTTTCTTTTTTTCAGGAAGGATGACTCAGAACATAGGATCAAGGTCCCAGAGGGCAAAATCAAGAGCCATAGGTAGTCATTCCTGGAAGTTGAATCCTATTAAAGGGTTGCTATGAACCAGTGACTGTTGCGTGTCCCTATTTGTCCTGTCTTTGAAAGAGGAGTCTCTATTAAGGTTACCTGTGCCTATTACATTATTTTAGGTTGGATCTCTGCAGGTCAAATAACTTGTCTCTTTAGTTTATAGTTTTTCAATCAGAGAAACTAAATGTAAGGAAGGACCCTCATTTGTATTCGGTCTTGATTTTGGAGGAAAAGATTCTAAATCTCAAGCCTTAGTTTTAATGGAATGTACCTTTTGGGAGTGTTTTTGACAGGTGTGATTCCATTTTGCCTTTGGGGCTATGTGAGTTTCATAGCCACATGTTTTTGACACTTCTACTATCATGAAGTATAGTGTGAATCCCCTAACCTTGAATCTGAATGGGCTATGACAGTGTCAGTCTTCATAGTACAGCAGAAATCCTTTCAAAATTGATTCATATGGGGTCCCCCCCAAAACCCAGAATTTATTTATACAAAACTGTATATTTATTCTTGCATGTCTAAACTTCAGTCACTTTCAAAGAACTTTTTATTTGATGCAGCCTGCCTATCAAGATTTTTTTTTTTTTTTTTTTTACTGCTCAAAACAGGTTTTGAACTTGTAAGTTTGGATGCCTTTTAGTGCTTCTGCTGTTTTTTGTTTCATCTCTTCCACATTGGCAAAACATTTTCTTTTGAGGACTTTTTTCATCTGTGGAAACAAACAAAAAGAATAGAGAAGGTTGGACATGGGAGGGAGTCATGTGATTTTTGATCAAAAACCACTGGACACTCAACAGAGTGTGGGCAAGTGCATTGTCATGGCGGAAGATCCAGTTACCTGTTTACCACAACTCACGACCTTTTGCAAATTGTGACAACCTTCTCAAAGCTCCCAGATAAAAACTTTGGTTGACTGTTTGATCTGGCGAAGCAAATTCTGATTGTACTACAAGGGACCTGACCTCCAAAAGATAATTCCAGGGTTTTTGGAGATGCCCCCCTCGTAAAGTCATAAAACTTCTACTTTCTCCATTTCAACATTTTTTTTGGAGCCCTGACACACATGTAAGAAGTTTGACTATCTCAAAAATATTATGTTGGTAAAACCTCATCCAGATTCACTGCCCAAACCAGCTGAGGTTGGCCTTCTCCTAACTCCATAAAAGCGTGTTATATGTACATGAAAATATCTTGCTAACTACTGATCAGCTCTTCCACCCTCTGAATTACATCAACTATCTTCAGTCAAAGTCACACAGAAGAATGATTGGTGCAGTGATACATACCTGTAGTCCTAGCTACTCAAAAGGCTGAAGCAGGAGGATTGCAAGAGCCCAGGATTTTGAGACCAGCTTGGGCAGGGCGAAATCACCCTTTGCAAAAGTTAAAATTAGAAAAAAATGAATGAGCAAGCTGATCTCTACTTGAATTTCTGTCCATAAAATAATGAGATATAGCAAAATGATCACTCCCTTAAGCCATTGAGTTTTGGAAGAGTTTGTTATCCAGCAATAGACAACTGGATCAATAGACAATTAGAATGTTCTAAGTTTTTGGCTGAGGGGTGACTATTTTTGTGTGTTTCGAGACATATTTGTGCAATAGCTTTTTATATCAATTTTTGTAGTGTTTCAAGCTTTCTTGCATTTCTATAATTTCTCCATAGACTATATTTCTCATAGTTTTAAATACATCTACAAGCTAACAACTCCTAAATATTTAGTCTCATTCCTAAATTGTCCTCTAAGCTGGAGAACATATATTTGCCTATTTGATTTCTGTATTTTTTTTTTTTGAGTTGGAGTCTCACTCTGTCGCCCAGGCTGGAGTGCAGTGGCCGCTCCCGGCCACCGCAGCCTCGACCTGCTGGGCTCCGGAGATCCTTCCACCTCAGCCTTCCAATTAGCTGGAACTACAGGCTTGCGCTACCACGCCTGGCTAATTTTTGATTTATTGTAGACATGAGGTCTCGCCAAGTTGCCCAGGCGGGTCTGGAACCCGCGGGCTCAGGCAATCCACTCATCTCAGCCTCCCAAGGCGCGGGATTACAGGCTGAGCCACCGAGCCCGGCTGTATTTATTTATTTTTTAGTTAGATTCTCCATCTGCCACCCAGGCTGAAGAACAGTGGCATGATCAACACCTCACCACAGCCTTGACTTTCTGGGCTGAGGTGATTCTTCAGCCTCTGCCTCTCAGTTAGCTGGTACTACAAGTATGCACCACCACACCTGGCTAATTTTGTTTACCTGTTTGTTTGTTTATTGTTTGTAGAGACAAGGTCTCACTATTTTACCTAGACTGGTCTTGAACTCCTGTGTTCAAGCAATCTTCCCCCCTCAGCCTCACAGGCATGAGCCACTGGTCTTAGCTCACTACTCTATTTTAAGTTTTATGATCAATGTACAAAGTAATATGTTAAGCATTGATTCTTCTTTTTGCACACACCCAACAAGAAAACAAGGAAGCATTCCACCACACATGCTACTCTCCAATTTCTCTCCTATTCTAGTAAATGTGACTTCCATGCATCTATTTCAGAAACTTAACAGTCATCATGGAGTCTCCAATCTTCCTTAAATTACAATCTTCCAATAAATTACAAATTTATCCAGTGGTTTTCCTCATAGATGCCTTCTGCAAGTACAATACTTAAAATGTTCAGTCGTTCTCTCTTCTAATTCTCGATCATACTCCATTTCAATTTCCTACTTAACCTTCTTCACAAAAGTTATAAATATGTGAAATTACACTATCTGGTTGTTTAATCATTTATATGTCTGTTATCTTTCTGCCTTACAGAATATAATCTTCCTAAGGCAATCATCCTTTTGTTCCTGTGCATCATGTTATTCTAAAAACAAGAATACTACCTTGCATTTTAGAAGGTGCTCTGTAAAAAACACTGCATAAATGAACTTCCACTGCCTTCACCTACAACAAACATCCTCTGCAGATCACTATAGTGACGTTTTAATTGGTGTCCTTGCTTTCACATTTTCTTGCTTCAAATCACCATCATATCTTGTCTGTGCAACTTTCAGGGCTTCCCAACCATTGTTTTCTCTTCATTTCCCAAGTTTTCTCTTAAAATTTATATTTCTTGAAGATATATCTATAGACCCCAAAATTATGCAATGTATGTGATTACAATAGTCAATTTAGATAACTGCCAAAAATTTCTAACCATGGTTTTAAAATTTGTTCATAATTTATCTTTTCATCCTTCAGTTTTCAATGCAACATTGTCCTAAGAAGGTCCTTGCAACCATCAATTTATCTGGAACTAGATATTATCTCTCATGTGTTCTTAAAATTCAAAGCAGTGTGTAGCACATCATAGGTACTCAACAAATAATGGAGAGATTCATGCATTGATCAAGGAAATAATGAAATCAAATAATCAAGTCAAATTAACAGGTATATAAAGAATGAATCTACATTGAATATCTGGCTCATTAGCTGCTTCTCTTCTTGAAATATTAGTACATTGGATTGTTATATTCAATTTAGAAAATTCTAGATGATTTCATTCATGCACTTTTTAAATCCATATGATGCGAAAAAGAGAAAATATATGCTGTAAGGCAATTCATGCAGAGCTGAATACATTCATCTTGAGGCAACATTTACCTCCTGTATATGTAACATAGGCGCTACAGGAATCCGCACCAAAGAGGCTTCATGCTTCAAAAAACTGAATGTGGTTTAAAGGAAACTCTGAATCTAAGTTTGACTCTTTTGAATTGCTGACCTGCTCTAATTATTAGATTGTTATTTCACATTGTTTTTTCATGTTGAATCAAGTTAATTTTTATTAATATTCTTACAGTCTTGGTAATTAAAGGTCTAACTACTTTTATAAAAAGCCATATTTAAAAAAAATTATAGATAACATTTTTTACTTTGTTCTTTCTACAGTTTAACTTCCTTCCATTTTAAGAATTTTATGTGCTCAGAGTTCATAATTCTATTTTATAATTACAAAAATTTTTAATATGCAGTTCTATGTGTATTCATCCATTTAATAATTATTTGTCAAGCAATGTACGTCTGGCACAATACACATGAGGGTCAGACACAGACATCATCTCTGACGTTATGATTATTTCACGTCAATGAAAAGACTACTACTTAGTCAACATATAATACATATAATAGTATAAATTGTGTTTAAGAGGTAGGAAGAAAAACTGCAATTTGCAATTAATGTGTACAAGGTAGCAATTTAACCAAGTCTGGGGCCTCAGATAAGTCCTCCACGAAATAGTATTTAACCCAAGGCCCAGAAAATAACACTGTACTTGAAAGGTAAGAGGGAAACATGAAAGTGAATATGCTGATTAAGTTTTCTGAAGAAGGAGAATTCAGGAGAAAATAGACAGTGCTTATTATGTAAGGAATTTCCTATGGATGCTCAGATTTCTTCAAGTCCTAGTATCATAAAAAGCCTCTCAAAGATAACGTATGTGTTATTTCTGACTGTTTTATTAGTAAAAACATTGCTTCCATGTGTCTTTATATAATACATTTTGAGACCACAGATTTTATATTAAATCATGTTATCTTCTTTGACACATGATTTTCATAAAGTTCTCATTTCCATTTCAAAAAGAAGTCTTCTAGGAAATTATAATTTTATTTCCAACAATCTTTAAGTGAAGATTGTGACTTTGCCCCCGATAATTGACTCCATTGATCACCTGTGTTCCTTTTTCTTTCCTGTCAGATAGGTAATTCATCACCTGCATAGTTAACATATTGTTCACTAAGAACATAAATGGTTTCCATCAGTAGATCACTGTGCTGATGGTGGAAACCATACATAAATAATGGAAAAGAAAACTCTCAAAAGAAACTGCTTGTTCAGCCTTACCCTATGTTAGTCTAATGAAAAATGTCAAATAGTCATCACGTGTACTTCAAATTTATTTTTTTGCCATCCCTTCCTCATGATAGAGTGTGCCAAGAATTTTCACTTTGCCAATGTCCACATTAACCTCACCAGTAATATTATGTCTCCCTTTTATTTTGTTCCTTATTGTCCTGCATGTTAATGTTAAGTTCCAACTTGTGTCTGCTAAAGTTTTAAAATGGATTTTATGAATTCTTCATTATTATAAGAATGATAATATCTGCATATGCCATGGATTGAGAGTGACAAATAACATGTTTATCATTTTAATATATATTTTCTGAGGAGGAGTTCTGTATAAATACCTACCTTAAAGAACTACATGAGTCAAGGGTAGCATTGCCTGGTCATCTTAATTTCTATCATGACTCATCTAATGAAATATATATATTTATGTTCATATATGTATATGAATATAATGTATATATGTATATGTATATGTATATGAATATAAATATAAATATGAATAAATAAATAATATATACATATATATATATATGTCAGAGTCTCACTGTTGCCCACCTCAGCTTTCAAGTTGCTGGAACTACCAGGCCTGGCTAATTTTTGTTGTTGTTGTTTATTGTAGAAATGAGGCTTCACCAAGTTGCCCAGGCTGGTCTCAAACCTGTAAACTCAGGCAATCTTCTCCCTTGACCTCCCAAAGTGCTGGTATTATAGACTTGAGTCACCGTGCTCAACATCTTACATTTTCAACCACTTGTGATAAATTGACTTCCAATGATGTTGCTCTTTTTAAAGATCTACTGTGCTAGATCAATTTAATTTCATGGAAATTTATTTGTATTCAGCCCAAATTTTGATTCTTATTTTGTGATAATACATTCATATTTAAAAATTAATTAGCATTCTGAAATCATTTCCTTAAATAACACAGATTTTAATTGTTGATCATATTAAATAGGTCCTTAACTAAATCTTGCATGATGTAATTAATAGAAACTTTCCCTTATCATTTAAATATTTCTCACTAATTTATATATTACACCTTCTGATTTAATTGATAGTATGTAATAGAGAATATATTTATTACAAGAAGTGCTTTCATCCTATGAAAAGCCAGAGTATATAAGTTTTTATTTATCTTATAATTGTACAGCTAAGTTAAAAGGTTTTTTTAAAACTTTTTTCTTTACAGCAGGATTGACTACCGTAGGTAAAAATTGTGAAACAGAGTTCTGGTGTCGCTTCAATATTCTGAATAATTAAAAAAATACATTGCAGCAAAGACAGTACCACTAAAATTTTTTATCTACTAAGCATTACAAAAAAGTGACTAGAAAAGCAGGTTCTCCATCACATGCAAAAATTTTACCCATATGAAATTAGAGAATAATTGCTTTTAAATTGTTTTATGAATAAAACCAATTAGGTATTTTAATATGCATATACTTTGATAACAATGTTATATAGGTAAGCTAATCAAATATGAATGCATACTTACTATAACATATTGATAAAAAGTTGTGTTGTTTATGAAAATCATTATTCCTACTTTTGAATCACATTTATATTTTGTTAGACATGAAAAATTATTTAGCCACTTCAGGTAGCCACTGAACTTACTTCCTATCTTGAAAGATCTTAAATTCTGGAAGAAAAGGATTATCTATGAACATAAAACACTAACTATAATGTGATCAGGTATGTTATGGTTGCCAGAAGAGATGTATAAATCAAGTACTATAAGAATTGGAAGAAATAAAATTAGAGCAGAAAAAAACTCAGAGATAATTCTTTGAGTAAGATTTTTTTTTTTAATTTGCGACCTGCAGGATTAAAATCATTTGAAGATTAAATAATAAAAAAAGAACATCATGAGCAAATATGCAGAAGCAGGACATCGTACTTTTACTATAAGTGTATATGTGTACTGGTTACACATCACCATTGTATCACTGCATAGGACAGGTTGGTAAAGGTATGAGTTTATTATTACCTACCAGGAGGGAATCTATGGCGGCAGTTCAATGCAAGGGTTTCCGCTCATGAAACAAGGAGAGAAGGGAACTAAATCAAATAGTTAAGCTTACTGCTTTTTAATTTGGATTTTCACTCATTGTGCTAAAGACAAAACAGTGGACTTTAAAATTACACATTTTTTGCAGAGTTTGATATCCGAGAGGTATGACACTAAGAAAAGCAAAGTAATCAGGGGGCCGAATACTAAATAATTTTCACGTATATTTTAACTGCTTACAAAAGGCTCTGTGTACAACAAAAGAGTCTTTAATTTGGGAAAACTTGAATTAAGAAAGTTTCGTGTTTTTAAAGAGATAAAAGAAGACAGAGAAAAACATACATAAATGAAAATTATAAATGTTAAATTCAAAAAGAAATAATAGTCCAAATATATCACATGTAATTTTTTTATACATATGTGGGTAGATATATACTTCACTTGAAACATAGTGTCAGATGTTTACAAATTCTTAAAATAAATATCTTCAAACCCCCTTTTGTACTTTAAATATGATGTTGGTGCCAAAGTTTTTCTGATATTGAATTTAAGAAAACTGTTATATAGCATTCTCAGATTAGAGTTGATATGTGACAAAAATAAAGAATCATGTTCCAAAATGAATAAATTATATTTGAAATTGTTGCTTAATTACATCTAGACAAAAACTTTACTGCAAATTGAGTAAAGTTTTCATATATTGGTGTAAGAAAAGCATGTGCAATGGAACCATGACATTAGGAAAGGTGCTTTTAGGGACATAAAAAATAGAAAAATGATTTCCAGCCTCTTATGAAAATTATTATCACATGATAATTTTTCATCATTGTTGTGCAGAAAATTCAAATGATTGTGTTCTTTTTCTGACATGTTGATGAACCAACAAACTTAATACCAAATTCAAAGATTTATTATCTCAAGAAAGCATCTTACTTCCTCTTATAACCTGAACCAAATGAAGCCCTTTGAGATCAGTGAAGTACATGCAGTTAAGAAAGACCTGATGAGAAAGTAATTATATATAATTAGAGTTTTGTAGGGTTCTTCTTATCTTTTTGTTTGTTTTGCCTCAGTTTACACTATGTACATATGAAGAGGATTTACTTAGTTATTGCTTTTCAGTGTTATTTTTCTAAAGACTTGCTTGTTGAAGGACATGATTATGGGTTGAACTGTGAATTTTATTCACTCAAATTTTGTATATTGAAATCTTAATCCCTAGTATCTCAGAACATGTCTGTATTTGGAGAAAGAACCTTTAAATATGTTATTGTTAAGATTAAATGAGGTCATTTCAGGACCTAATTTAAAATGCTTGATGTCTTTTGTGAGGAGATTAAGACACACATGCACAGAGGGAGACCATCTGGAGACAGAGGTAGACGATGGCCATCAGAAGATCACAAGAGAGACCTCAGAAGAACTCAATGCCATGATCTGAGACTTCCAGCTTCTAGAATTGTGAGAAAATTAATTTCTGTTGTTTAAGTTCGTAAGTGTGAGAAAATTAGTTTCTGGTGTTTAAGTCATCCAAACCATGGTACTTTATAATGGCAGTCCTAGCAAACTAATATTGACTGGATATGAAAACCATAGTTTGTTCTTCATAATCTTAAGACTTTACAAAATGTAACTGCACTATTGTCTGCTTGGTTTGTCATTTTTGAGAAATACAAATCAATTTAATTTTCTTGACACTGTAAGTTATTTCATTTTTTTGCTTGGACACTTGGAAAAAACTTTTTCTCTAACTTTAAAATGTACTCATTTTACTAGAAGATGCTGATTTTAAGGGAACATTTTCCTGGTACCAATAAATGGATTTTTGTATAAAGATTCTGGTCTCTTTTCTGAAATTTAGAAAGAGTTTTTGTGTTAAAGTTCTAAATGTTAATTTTGTTGCTTTGTTTTGGTCTTTTTGCTTCTAGGACATTATATTATTCATATATTGAACATCTTTTGCGTATATTTTATTTAAATTATTTTCTCTGTGACCCATTTTGCTTCTTCATTTTTCTCATTTTCTCATATTTCTTCTTTTTCTTTTTATTTCTCTTTTAATTTTTATTCTGAAATTGTAGGGTACAATTCAGGGTTAGGTATACAAATGTTCATTGTGCAGGTACCCTTACTGATGAGGTATATCACCCCTTCCCCAGGCGGATATTGACTACTGTCAATCCCAGCTACCCACTCCCTATCCCCCTCCCCACAGTTTCCCGTGACTTTCAATCCCTTTCCTACAGTAATATGGTAGTTGTTCAAGGTCCACTTATGAGTAAGAACATGTGATACTCAGCTTTTTGTTTCTGTGAGAGACCACTCAGTATTATAAGCTCTAATTCCATCCACGTTGCTGTGAAGTTCATGATTTTGTTCTCCTTTATGGCTGCATAATATTCCATTGTATATATGTACCACATTTTTTTAATTCAGTCTTCTTTTGATGGGCAGCACGGTTGGTTCCATGTTCTTGCAATTGTGAACAATGCTGTGATAAACATGCGTGTGCAGGTAGCTTTTTTATAGAGTGATCTGAGTTCTTCTTATATTCCCAGTAGGGGGATTGCGGGGTCACATGGAAGGTCAATTTTAGAAGTTTTAGAAATCACCACACTGATTTCCACAGAGGCTGTTCTAGTTTACACTCCCAAGAGTGTAACAGTGTTCCCTTGTCACTACATCCTCTCCAGCATCTATTATTTTTTGAGTTATTGATGATGGCCATTCTTACTGGAGTTAGGTGGTATCTCAGGGTAGTTTTAATTTGCATCTCCTTGATGACTAGTGAGGCTGAACATTTTTTCATGTGTCTGTCGGCTGCTCGTATGCCTTCTTTTGAGAAATGTCTATTCAAATCTTTAGCCCACTTTGTAATGGAGTTTTTTTCTTTTCAGCATGATTTGAGTTCCTTGAAGATCCTTGATGTTAGGCCTTTGTCAGATATGAAGTTGGCAAATATTTTTTCCCAGTGTGTGGGCTGTCTCCCTGCTCTCTTGATGGTTTATTTGGCTTTGCAGAAGCTTGTCAGTTTAATGAGGTCCCACTTGTCTATCTTATCTCTTATGGCCTGGGCACTTAGGGTTTTGATTAGGAATCGGTCACCAATTCCAACTTCTATAAGAGTGTCTCCTGCATTTTCTAAGGTTCTTACAGTTTGAGGTTTTACATTTAGGTCTCTGATCCATTTAGAGTTAATTTTTTGTGTATGGGGATAGGTAGGGGTCCTGTTTCAATCTTCTGCACGTGGTCAGCCAGTTTTCCCAGCACCATTTACTGAATAGGTTCTCCTCTCCCCAGTAGTGGGTGGTGGATACTTTGTCAAAGATGAGTTGGTTGAGAAATTGAGGTTTTGCTTCTGGAATCTAAATTTTATTCCATTGGTCTATATGCCTGTTCTTGTACCAATACCAGGCTGTTTTGATTACTGTAGCTTTAAAGAATAGTTTAAAGTCTGGGAGTGTGATACCTCCTGCTTTGTTTGTTTTGTTTTGTTTTGTTTCATTTGCTGAGGATTGTTTTGGCTATTTGTGGTCGTTTATGTTTCCATATGAATTCCTGTATTGTTTTTTCTAGGTCTGAGAAGAATATTGCTGGTAGTTTTATGGGCATTGCATTAAATCTGTAGATTGGCTTAGGAAAATGAACATCTTAACAATGTTGGTTCTTCCAATCCATGAGCATGGAATATTTTTCCACTTGTTTGTGTCATCTTTGATATTTTTTTCATTTTTTTCACCTCAGACCACATATTTCATATATTGAAATGCTTCAGACATCTCATAGATGATTGGTTGTCTTGCTTCTTTTCAAAGCCCACTAACTAATTTTCATTTAAATCTGTTATCCCTGGAAAAATTTTTACATTCAGGGCTATACTTTAAAAAATTGGGTATTTTTATTCCCTGATATCAAAAACTTTTATTTTATTTCTTCTTGACTTGTTTTGTCAATCTCTCTTCATTTTATTATTTCAGAGTCAAGGTATTTTTGCTTTTCATGTTTTATGTTTCTCCCTATACTCAAATACATGCTAAATATATTTGACTTGGTTTGAGATGCTGTAATATAGTTTTCTTCAACTTTATGGTTCCTTTTGAGAAATAAATTTCCATCAGCTGAAGTATATTGATTACCATTTCTATTTTGATTTTGTTGCTTTTGTTTTTTAGTAACAATAGTTTGTTATGGATATTGTCTTTTTTCTATTCTATTAATGTTGGGTACACGGTTCTTAAATAGTGCCCAGTTGTATGCAGTTTCACATATGAATCTATTTGAGGTAGAAAGGGAGTAAATAGCATATTGTATTTTGTTTCACTTTTCTGTTTCCAAATGGTACCATTCCTACATAGTACATTCTGTTCTTCCTCCAATGTAATGCTTCCACCACTTCGAGTCACTCTCTTTTACAAAATTCCCCCATAAGTCAATTGTAGAATTCTTCCTTCTCCTTAATAATTTCATGTTTTTTGGGAAGTTGTGTGAGGGCTATATAAAAATCAGTAGCAAGTATTATCTTCTTAATGTAATGCACTCTGTATTTAAAAAATACTCTTCTAATATGGCTGATGAGAGGGAGCTAGAATGAGTTTCTCCCACAGAGTACACCAAAATACAGAGAGCTCCTCAGCACTCAGAGAGAAACAGGACCGACAGCATACCCTACAAATCACCAAGGAAGAGACAATATTCACAGAATCCAAAGAAGAGAAAAAACAATGGGCCTGAGTTGGAAATAGCCAGACTCACCTAACACTAACCACAAGCAGCTTCTAGATGCAGTGGGAAAGTGAGGGAGGGGAATTCAGGAGTTCTGTGTTTCTCCCACTGACTTGAAATCCCTCCTGAGCCTCATGGAACTTCAGTCCCTCACAAAAAAACTGCATTGCCCACGGAGGTACTTTACCAAAGTCCACATGAAGCAGTACAGGAACAAAAGACCTGACTGGCTTTAGCTGTCATGTCTCAGGAGATCAACCCTTTCTGTCGATTGCATTCTAGTCACTGGGGAAGTTAAGTGGGACTCATTGCTGTACCATCTTTTGACACTTCTAATGTAAATGCTTCTGTGCAGCTTTTGCATAACATGGCAGCATTACTCCAGCATATGGGGACTCCTTTCCAATTCAAATTGTGGTAGTCAATTGCGTGTACAGGTGGGGAGTTTAAGTTCTTTCCCTCAACACCACACGCAATGGCTCAAGTCAGACAGCAAACTTGAGTACTCTCCATATTCCTTCCCAATGCCTAGGTCAGCTGGGCACATCATTGAAGCCTCAAAGACCAAACAGAAAGCCTACAGCCTCCATTAAAGCCTGCTCTCTCAGGAAAGGTCCACAACTTGGCTGGAGGTCGACTGGCACAGCCCATTAAAGCTGATATAATATTTCAGCTTTGGGGAAGATCTGATTCCACACTCCAACTAACACCAGTACCCTGCCACTCAGAATGTCTTGAGTCCATGCAGTTTCCCAGCACAACATATCCACAGCTGGCAATCAAGAAACTCACTACTACAAGGATATATATAACCAAGGGAACCCTACAGTACCTTTCTCAGCCTCCTGACAACCTCAAATAAGAAGAAATAATCTATCCAGTTGAGAAGAAACAAAAGTAATTCTGACAATATGAAACAAACAACAGCAATAAAAACAAAGTTCTTTTAAACCCCCCAAAAGACCACACTAACACTTTAGTAATGGACCATATCAAAAGGAAATTTTTAAATTTTCAGAGATAGAATTCAAATGGTTAATTATAAAATCACTAGATGAGATTCAGAAGAAAAGTTGAAAACCAAGCAAACAAATAAATATTCAGGACATTAAAAAAATATATTCAAAGGGATAGATAGTTAAACGAAAAATAAGCTGAACTTCTGGAAATGAAATATTCATTTAGGGAAGTACAAAATTCAATCGAAAGTTTTAACAGTAGCAAGAGCAAGTAGAAGAAAAGTTCTCAAAATTTGAAGCCTAGACGTTTGAATTAACCTAGTCAGGGAACAATAACAAACAAAAGAATCCAGAGAATGAAACAAATTCTCTAAAAAATGTGGAATTCTAGAAAATGCCCAAATCTAAGAGACATAAGTGTTCCTGAGGAATAAGAGAAAACAACAGGTTTGGAAAACCTATTTGAGGCAATCATTGCAAAAAACTTCCCTGGCCTTGCCAGAGATGTGAACATCCAGATACAAAACTCCCAATGAACCCTTGGAAGAATCATTGCAAAAAAAGTCACCCCCAAGGCATATAATCATTAAATTATGCTAACAATGTGAAGGAAATAATATTAAAACAAAGACATGGACATTAAAAAATCTGCTCCTGAATGATTGTTGGGTCAACAAGGAAATCAATATGGAAATTCAAAAATTATTTTAAATGAATGAAAATGATAAAACAAACTATCAAAACCTCTGAGATATAGTCAAAGCTATACTAAGAAGAAAATTTAGAGCACTTAAGGCCTACATTGATAATACTGAAAGATCACACATTGACAACCTAATATCACCCCTTAAGGAACTAGAAATACATGATAAAACCACACCCAAAGTTAAAAAAAAGAAATAATGAGTATTAGAAAAAAAAAAAAACAAAATCTATACAAGTATCAGTAGAATGATAAACAAAATTAATAGACCACTAGCTAGGCCAATTAAAAGATAAAGAAAAGATTCATGGTAGCTCAATCAGAAATGAAAATTGAGACATTGCAATGGATACAAATGATAATTTGAGAGTATTATGAACACCTCTATGTAAACAAAATAAACAATCTGGATAAATTTTTGGAAACATATAGTCTTCCAACCTTAAATCAAAAGAAAGAGAAACCCTGAACAGACCAATAACAATCAGGCAGATTAAAACAGTAGTCAAAAGTCTCCCAACAACAACAGAAGTACAGGACCTAATAAACTCACAATCATGTTCTACCAGACCTTCAAGAAGAACTTTTACCGACTTTACTAAAGCTATACCTTATGACTGAAGAAAAGGGAATTCTCACCAATTCATTCTATGAAGCTAGTAGTAACCTGATGCCAAAGTCAGGAAAAGACACGACAACAACAACAACAACAACAATAACAACAACAAAATTAGTAACCAGTGCCCCTGATTAACAAAGACAAAAATTGTCAACAAAATACTAGCAAACAGAATTCAAATAATATACCACAAAACAAATAATACACCATGGCCAGGGGGTTTTATTACAGGGATGCAAGGACGGTTCAACATACACAAGTCAATAAATATGATACACTACACCAACAGAACTAAAAACAAAAATCATAGGAACATCTCAATAGATGCAAAAAAATCATTTGATAAAACCCAATATCTCTTCATGATAATAATCCTCAGCAAAATAGGCATAGAAAAATCATTCCTCAAAATAATAAAAAGCCATATATGACACACAGCCAATGTCATCCTGTATGGAGAAAACATGAACACATTTCTCCTCAGAATTGGAACTAGGTAAGGATGCTGACATTTACCACTCTTATTCAAAATAATAGTAGAAGTCCTAGTCAGAGCAGCTAGCCAAAGAGGTAAAAATCTCTGCTAGGAGAACTACAAAGCACTAATGAAAGAAATTATAGAAGACACAAACAAATGAAAAAATATCCCATGCTCATGGATAGAATACACTGTTAAGATGTCCATCCTACCAAAGGCAGTCTACAGAAACAATGCAATACCCATTAAGTTATCAACATCATTCTTCTCAGAACTGGAAATGACAATACAGAAATTTATATGGAAACATAAACGTCCACGGATAGCCAAAAAAAATCCTTAGCAAAAGAAACAAAGCAGGAGGTATCACACTTCCCGACTTCAAACTTTACTATAAGGCTACAGTAACCAAAAGAGCCTGGTATTGGTACAAGAACAGGTACATAGACCAATGGAACAGGATAGAGATTCCAGAAGCAAAGCCTCAATTCCTCAACCAACTCATCTTTGACAAAGCCTCCAACAACAACCACTGGGGAGAGAAGAACCAATTCAGTAAATCATGCTGGGAAAACTGGCTGACCACATGTAGAAGATTGAAACAAGACCCCTACCTATCACCATACACAAAATTAACTCTAAATGAATCAAAGACTTAAATGTAAAACCTCAAACTTTAAGAATCTTAGAAAGTGCAGGAGATACCTTTATGGAAATTGGAAGTGGGAACCAATTCCTATTCAGAACGCTAAAGGCCAATACCTTAAAAAATCAGATAGACAAGTGGGACCTCATCAAATTAACAAGCTTCTGCAAAGCAAAAGAAACCATCAAGAGAGCAGGGAGACAGCCCACAGAATGGGAAAAAATATTTGCCAACTGTATATCTGATAAAGTCCTAACATCTAGGATCTATAAGGAACTCAAATGCACAGAAAGGGAAAAAACAAACAGCTCCTTTAAAAAGGGGGCAAAAGATATGAATAGACACTTCTCAAAAGAAGATATATGGGTAGCCAACAGACAATGAAAAAGTGCTCAGCCTCACTCATCATCAGAGAAATGCAAATCAAAACCACATTGAGATACCACCTAACCCCTGTAAGAACGGCCATCGTTAATAAAACAAACAACAACAGATGCTGGCGAGGATGTGGAGAAAAAGGAATGCTTCTGTACTCCTGGTGGGAATGCAGACTAGTACAACCTCTTTGGAAGACAGTGTGATGATTTCTGAAAGAACTAGAAATTGACCTTCCATATGACCCAGCAATTCCCCTATTGGGAATATACCCGGAAGAACTAAAATTATTCTATGAAAAAGATACCTGCACACATATGTTTGTTGCAGCTCTATTCACAATAGCAAAAGGATGGAACCAACCATAGAACCTGGACTGGATAAAAAAATGTGCTACATAAACACAATGGAATATTATGCAGCCATAAAGAAGGACAAATAGAGTTCCAGTAAGATGGCGATGGCGATGGCATAGGCGGGACCCTGAGATTCTCCGAAAGTGAGTTCCCAAAAATACTCTTACTTTCTTTCCCCCACCCACCGCCAGTTGCACCGGTCCAAGCCCTGTAGACCCTTGGACCCACCAAGGCCAACTATTGAGGCCTCTCAGCTGCTACTGCTCCACTATAGATGGCCCCGGCCGGCTCATGTGGAGATCCCAGCTCCCTCCCCAGTTACAACGTCTCACACGGCAGCCCTTGGATACCGCCTTGTGGAGATCTGGGTTCCCTTACTGGCTACACTGATCCACCCAACACTCAACTGCTGCCAGCTCTCTCCCTGACTGGGTGCCCAACCCGGTGGGCTGGTGCTCATTCCTCAGAGTTCCAGCTCCCTGCCCTGGGTTCTGGGCCCCCACCCAGCCCTATTTCAAGCTGCCGTCACCCAGGGAGGCTCTAGGCGCCTGCCCCTCAAAGATACCACCTCCATTCCAGGCTGAAGTGCCCTGTGCAGGGCTCAAAGCCACTGTCACCACTCACCACCCAACCTTTGGAGCTCCAGTCCTGCTTTGACTGAGGCACCCAGCCTGGGACCCCATGGTTGTGTAAGGGAACAGTATATCTTAAGGAGGTGCTGATCAGCTGCTCTCAGCTCAGCTCCAGAAGAGGGAATTCCAAGCTCTCTCCTCCAACCCAGGCCGCTGGAAGCACACCAGATCCAGCGCCTAGCTGTGTCACTGATCTCACAACCTGTCATAATGGATCACCCATGGACCTGAGCCAGTGGAGAGAAAGGACAAGTGGAGAGAAAGGATCCTTGAAAGAGGAGCTGCCCACCTTGGCCACTTTCCAGGCAGAGATTTGCATTGCCCTGCCCACCTACGAGCATCCTCTACCTTGGTTTCTAAGGTAATGTCACTAAACAGGAGACCAACCACCCCCCATGCTGAAACAGATACAGGCAACTCAGGCTGGATGCAGACCTCTCAGGCAGCAAGCCAAGGGAACCAACCCAAGCTTGGAATAAATCTATCTTCCTGCAATGAAAGCAAAGGGGAGAAGCTAGAGATCAGAGACTTTGGACACTCAGGAAAGATTCCAGAGCTAGTCTGGTTTCTTATTTTGATTTCTGATTTAATTTTTTTGACTGTTTGTTTTGCTCACTGTTGTTTGCTTTTTGATTTAGACTACATATTTGTGTTGGGGAAAAATGGATCAAAGGCATGATTTTACTGGACTGTCTTTATGTGATTACTGGTATGCTTTAGGAAATTTTGTTTGTGTGTCTGTTTCTCACTCTTTTCTGGCCTTGTGTCTCTTTTTCACTCGTTAGTTGGTATGTATGTCTGTTTTCTCTCTCACTCTTCTCTCTCTCTAACTTCCTCCTGACTCTCCCCCTTCCATTGTTTTCCTTTTCCATACTTCATTTTGTGCCAGGGAGCAAACCTAAACCCTGCTGCACAGAGAGATTGTAAGGCAGTGGGAAATGAGTTCTAGTGTGCCCAACACCTGTTGGTGGATACTGGGATCTGCAGATAAATGCTGAATCACAGTTTCCCCCTCAATTAACCTGAAAAATGCAAAAAGTACAGCCCGCAGCTCACACTCCAACTTCAAAGGTGAACAAAGCAAGAGGACCCTCATAAGGAAGAACAGGAGATCGAACAAAAGAAGTAAAAGCAACCCCACCTTCCCTGAAAAACAGAAGTAAAGAAGGGGAGGGAAAGGGGGAGAGAGAGAGAAATCTACCCAAATGAAGAAAAACCAAAAGAACAGCATGGGTCTCTCCCAGAACCCTGGGAGGGCAGACACTGAGAAAACTGACTTTGGAATGTAAACAATGAAGAGTCCCCAGAATGACTGGTCTCAAACTACAAACCTAGATATCAAGATATTAATGAAGAGATTAAAAAGAATTGAGGAGACACAAGAAGAAACTAGAAAGGAGTTGATAACTGAGATAAAAGTAGTAAAGAATACTGTGAATGAAATAAATAACAAACTGAGAAGCATGGAAAGCAGAATTGACCAAGCAGAAGAAAGAATCTCAGAGCTTGAGGACCAAAATATAGAACTAACCCAAACTGTCAAAAACATAGAAAGAAGCTTAAAAAGACAGAACAAAACCTTCAACAGATGAGTGATTACTTCAAGAGACCAAACCTAAGACTAATTTGACTTCCTGAAAAAGAAGACACAGAGGTCACCCTGGAACAAACATTTCGTGAGATTATTGAAGAAAATTTCCCTCATCTCACCAGTGATGTGAAAATTCAAACACAAGAGATTCAGAGAACCCCTGCAAGACAACAAATGAGGAGACCAACTCCCAGACACATAATAATTCACCTAAACAAAATAGGCATAAAAGAAAAAATCCTAAAGGCAGCAAGAGAAAAAGGCCAGTTCACCTACAATGGAAGACCAGTTAGAATAACAGCAGATTTATCTACAGAAACCCTGCAGGCTAGGAGAGCTTGGAGCCCTATCCTCAAAGTTTTAAAGGATAAACAATTTCAACCAAGAATAACCTACCCAGCCAAGCTCAGCTTCATCAGTGAGGGAGAATTAAAATCTTTTCCAGACTACCAATCCCTAAGAACTTATGCTGCCACCAGACCACCTCTACAAGAAACACTTAAGGAAGTACTAAACACAGAAGAAAAAAAAAAAGAACAATAATGTTCTTCACAAGAGTACAGAAAAAAGAGTAAAACACACACAAAACAACCCCTAAACCAAAAGAAAGACAACAAACAAAGAGGAACAACAACTCAATAAGAACCATATGATAGGGATAAACTCTCACATTTAAATAATTAAGCAGAATGTGAATGGACTAAATGCACCACAGAAAAGACATAGAATGGCAAAATGGATAAAATATCACCAGGCAACAATGTATTGCCTCCAAGAGATCCATCTCACTAGAGACGACCCCCACAGACTCAAAGTAGGAGAATGGGAAACAAATTTTCAGGCGAATGGAACACAAAAGAAAGGAGGAGTCATGATCCTAATTTCAGACAAAATACCTCTTAAGCTATCAAAAATTAAAAAGATACAGAAGGCCACTAAATAATGATAAAAAGTTCACTCCATCAACAAGAAATATCTATCCTAAACATACATGCACCCAACATAGGAGGGCCAACTTTCATAAAGCAGCTTCTAAGAAAACTCAAAAATGATATTGACTCTAACAGTATCATAGCTGGGGACTTTAACACCCCACTCACAACCCTAGACAGATCATCAGGACAAAAAATCAGCAACAAGATCCAGAACGTCAATGTGACTCTTGACCAATTGGACTTAATTGATGCCTATAGAACACTCCACCCAACGACCACAGAATATACATTCTACTCATCACCACATGGAAAGTACTCTAAGATCGACCACATACTTGGTCATAAATTAAGCATAAACACATTTCAAAAGATCGAAATTTTGTCATGCACCTTCTCGGACCACAGTGGAATAAAAATAAACATCAACACCAACAAGGTTCGCCCCAAACCCACAAAGACATGGACACTAAATAGCACGATGCTAAACAACTCCTGGGTCAATGATGAAATCAAACAGAGATTAAAAGATACCTGGAAACAAAAGAAAATGAAGAAACATCTTACCAAAATCTCTGGGTTGTCATGAAAGCTGTAGTAAGAGGGGAATTCATATCTCTACAAAGGCATGTGAAGAAAATAGAAGGATCACAAATTAGCAGCCTAACAAGCCACCTTTGGAAGTTGGAAAAGCAAGACCACCAAAATCCTAACGTCAGCAGCAGAATCCAGATCACCAAAATAAAAGCCAAATCCAGGACATAGAAGACAAAAAGATAATACAAAAAATCAATGGAACAAAAAGCTTGTTCTTTGAAAGGATAAACAAGATTGATCGTCCCCTGGCTAGACTGAACAAGAAAAACAGAGAAAAAGCCCAAATAAGCACAATCAGAATCACAAAAGATGAAGTCACATCTGACCCTGAAAAAATACAAAAGATCATTAGAGACTAATGTGTACACTTGTATAGAAACAAAATTGAAAACCTTAAGGAAATGAAAGACTTTCTTACATCACACAACCTACCTAGGTTGAAACAAGAAGAAATCGAGACCCTAAATAGACCAATAACAATCAAGGAAATTGAATATGTAATAAGAAACTACCTACAAAAAAATTCCTGGACCAGATGACTTTCCAGCAGAAAATGTCTTATAGCATAGCAGAATGCTATAAGACATTTAAGGAGGAGCTGATACCAATCCTACTGAAAGTATTCCAGGCGATTGAGAAACATGGAACTCTCCCCAAATCATTTTATGAAGTTAACAACACATTGATACCCACGGCAGGTAAAGACTCAACAAAGAAAGAGAACTACAGGCCAATATCATTGATGAACATAGATGCTAAAATTCTCAACAAGATCCTAGCAAACCGGATTCAAAAAAAAATCTCAAAAATCATCCATCATGACCAACTAGGATTCTTCCTGGGACGCAAGACTGGTTCAACATTCGTAAGACCATAAATGTAATTAAATACATCAACAGATGTCAACACAAAAAACACATGATTATATCATTAGATGCAGAAAAAGCTCTTGATAAAATCCAGGATCCTTCTTGATAAAAAAAAACATTGAACATCTAGGCATGCGTGGAACATACCTCAAAATAGTAAAAGCCATCTACAAGACACCCACAACCAGCATACTCCTAAACAGACAAAAATTGGAACCATTTCCCTGAAAACTGGAACAAGACAAGGATGCCCACTCTCTCCCCTCCTGTTCAATATGGTATTCGAAGTCCTGGCTAGAGCAATCAGAAAAGAGAAGGCGATCAAGAGTATCCAAATAGGAAAAGAGGAAGCCAAGTTATCTCTCTTTGCAGATGACATGATATATACCTTGAAAACCCAAGAGAATCTGTCAAAAACCTCCTTGCACTGATAAAGGACTTTGGCAAAGTCTCAGGGTATAAAATAAATGTGCAAAAGACAATCCCATTTCTTTACACCAATAATAAACAAACAGAAACCCAAATAAAAAGCACAATCCCATTCACAATAGCCACACACAAAAAAGACATACCTTGGCATCTTCCTAACCAGAAACGTGATAGACCCTTACAATGAAAACTACAAAACACTGCTCAAAGAAATTAAATATGACACAAACAAGTGGAAAAATATCCCATGCTCATGGATTGGAAGAATCAACATTGTGAAGATGATCATCTTACCTAAGGCAATCTACAGATTTAACACAATACCCATCAAATTACCAGCAACATTCTCCTCAGAGCTAGAAAAAACAATACAGGAATTCATATGAAAACACAAATGACCAAGAATAGCCAGAACAATCCACAGCAAAAAAAAAAAAGCAGGAGGGATCACACTAGCAGACTTTAATCTTTACTATAAAGCTACAATAATCAAAACAGCCTGGTATTGGTACAAGAACAGGCATATAGACCAATGGAATAGAATTGAGATCCCAGAAGCAAAACCTCAATTTTTCAACCAACTCATCTTCGGCAAAGGCTCCACCACCCACCACTGGGGAGAGGAGAACCTATTCAGTAAAAGGTGCTGGG
>CAUYQG010047610.1:0-17706 GCA_963574415.1 Tarsius wallacei
TGTAGTTCCAGCTACTCGGAAAGCTGAGGCGGAAGGATTGCCGGAGCCCAGCAGGTCGAGGCTGCAGTGGCCGGGAGCGGCCACTGCACTCCAGTCTGGGCGACAGAGTGAGACTCCAACTCAAAAAAAAAAAAAAAAAAAAAATCTATGGTTGTTGCCTTGTCTTTATTAATACTGCATTTTTTCCCCCAAAAGAACAAAGTTATGTATTCACCTTGAATTACTGAACTTTAGGTGTTCTAATTTGTTTAGTTTGATGCTAAATAGTAATTGCTTATATTTTTATGTTCATTTGGGGAATGATAAATTGTTTTCTAAGTGAATGCTGATATGGAAAATTTACTTAATCATATTTTTGATACTTTTGTTTATATGTTGGATGTACTGTTCTCCTTGAGTGTTTGTTTATGAATTGTATTTTCCATCAATAAACAGAACACATCTCAAAACTGACATAAAGCATGTATTCTTCCTGATTGAGTCTTTAATTATCCTCCATAAATCCATCTAATCATGTGGCCTTGCCAAATTTATTTTTTGCACTGCTTGACACATGGTTCTTTTATTTTAAGGGCAGGAGTATTCCTGGTGATTTGGGGGAGGGGACAAGAATCTAGCCTTCTCTAAATTAGCTTATATGTGTGTTTGTATATTTTAAAGACTGTCTTTAACAGAGTCGATATATATGACATGATAGTATAGTTAATAAGAAGTAAGCTGGGTTTTGAGAAGGTTAAGTGATGACTCTGAGCTTGCCACCAATGTGCATCCCAGACAGCAACAAAGCTGTGGTTCTCAAAATGGAATGTCCTTCAGGATTGACTGGGAAGCTTGGGCCCCAATGCCAGAGGGTGGAGTTGAGGCAAGGAATCTTCATTTTTAAAAAACACCCAGGTAATTCTGATGCAGATAGTTGTAGGAGGTAACTTTGAGGAAACCCTAGTGTAAGGGGTTGGGAGAAGACCAAGACTCAGGAGGCTCTGAGTGTGGGTTTCTTTTAATTTTTTTCTTATGATTCACTTTCTCTTTTTTCTTTATTCCAGTCAATTTAAGAATAATATTTCCCTGTAGCTCTTTCTCAAGGATACATGTATAGGCTTTGAACGGTGGCATCTTTTCTATTTAGATTTTAGTTTAACATTTGGTAAAAGTTGATGGACGTTTGTCACATTCCAGATTTATCTTTATCACAGCAGAACTCCAGCAAAAAATAACATCATATTGACTTTTTAATGATAAAAAGTAGAGAAAATAAGCTATTTTTCTTAATGTTAAATATAATTCTGAATGCATTTTAAATGGAGGAGAATAAATAGTGGCCTTGAAAATTTAACAAAGAAGAACAAAAAACTGAATAAAACAGTTTGGGACTGAAGACCTAAGAGCTAACTCATTGAGTAAAACTATAAAATTATATCCTTGACAGTAATTACAAAGGGAACAGTTCTAAGCATTTTGAGGCCATAAACAATTTAAAAAGAAGTATTTAGGATGTAAGAAGTGTTCTTGGTTTCTAAACTGCCCTTGAATATCTCTAGCAAAATATGTCCTTAAGTAATTGGCTCAAGTGAGCAATATCTGTCTTCGAGTACCCTTATGGGACTTCCTGTGATGTAGTCATTCCCTTAACGTAGGGGGTGTCTGAGTAGTGAGGATGACAATGTGATATATCTTTTTGTCAACCTCTATGTTCAGGGCTCGGATTAGAGTCTTTGTGTGTGGCCAGAGGGGAGAGGTGGTGGTGTCTTGGCAGGATCTTGAAATGGATAAGATTGTTTTTAAACTTAGTGGGAGAGAGAAATGAAAACAACTAACCAGAATACAAAGCAATCTAAAGTGCTAAATAGACTCAAGCAGGTTCTATGGGGGAGGAGGAAGAAGTGATTAATTCTGATGGGGAGTCTAGGGAGGGAGGTGTGTAAAGAAAGGTGTCACACAGAAGGTGGCAATTGAAGTAGCCCTTGAAGGATTTAGGAGAAAATGCTGGGGAAAATATTTCAAGGTGAGAAAACGAATGAGAAGAGGTGCAAAAGAGGGCCATTCCAGGGGAAAAGTGGGTAATCAGATTTGACTGGAGGAAGCATAGGAGGTTTCATGGGTATAAGGCTAGCAAAAGGGCCTTGAAACCATAGAGGGCTTGAATGTCATGTTGAAGAATCGAACTTCATAGGCAGAGAGTAGCCATTGAGAAATTTTATAGCAGGGATACACTCGAGCCTTTTGTATATGTGTGTGTGTAGGGTTGGGGCGGGGAACAAGTAGCGGTAATAAGTGATTTCAGTATGAAGATGATTTGAAGTAGAAGATCTGTCAAGTCTGCTGCTGGAGTCCAGGCCAGAGAGAGTAAACATGCAAATTGTGGCCAGGACAGTAGAATTAAAAGCAGAGTATTGCTATCAAGGGATAGGTAATGGACACTAGTACATTTCCTAACAGGTAATAGTAGCTTTCACAAATCATTCATCAATACTGAGTGATTTCTTCCATTGTACTGTATTACAGTGTACAGGGATGAATCAGAATTAGTCCCTGTGCTCTAGACACTTAAAATATTAACAAATAAGCATTATATTACTGCAACATAATTTTAGAAATAGTCATTAATGGCGAGGAACTATAAAGGACTATGTAAAGAATATGATGATATAATGGTTTGAAAAAAAGTCTTACAGTAGAGCTGACCAAAATAACATGGAGTTAATAAACACTTGGAAATTGTTTAAACATATCCAACATAATTAATGTAGAAAAGATGTCTAAATGCCAGTGTTGGGACAGTATGGCACAATTTATATCTGAGGTTTGTACCTCAGACGTATGCAAGTTTTACACATAAAGTTGCATCTTCATAGACTGTTTTGTGCTAAATTCTTTAGGAATAATGAAGCATATTACATTAATGATCTGTAATGGTATTTGCATATTTGCAAGTAAATACAGCTTTCAGGAGGGAAAATAAGCATATTTTTAAACCAGAATTCACATATATTTCCACTGACCAGTTATTAAAAACTATCCAAGATAGTTTGTTCAATAAGACCTAAGGAAGAAAATATTCTTAGACTATTTCATGCTGTTAAATCTCTACAGATTTACAGTTTTATCCAGTCAAATTAATGCAAAACCCCAATGCAAGCATTTGGATTTTGAAAACTTTGGAGGAGTGTCATTCTCTAATAGTAATTATTGGTTTTACATTATTTTTTCACAGGGGAACTGATCACAGCCGCACATGAGCTTGGAGTAAGTATTAGTTTTATTGTTTAATCAATGCTCTCATTAACAGTTTTAGGAATTAAGAAAGTTTAATTAAGCATGGAGTAAAGTAGATTAATTTATTTTCAAACCCCAGTTTTTAGTAACTTATAAGTACAGTACGTGACAATTTACTTTAAGTTTTAAATCCAATTAAACTAAATTATAAAGCAAAGCCTTTACTATATATACAGTAGCTGCCTTATTATCACCCCAAATTTTGTATAAGCTGTGGAGAATAAAATAAATCGGGTTAGCAGTTTTAATAAGTTTATTATTTAATAAACTTTATTATGGCACATGATCCCTTTAGGCAAGACCTTCCGACTGTCAGCATGGTGGTAATCCGATAGCAGTGTGGTCTTTCAACTTTCTAACCAATACGATCATTCAGAACCTGCTTTTCTTCAATAGCCTTTTAAATGACCCTAATGTACTGTGAACCCAGGGAACAAACTGCTTAAGAACTGACAATGAAATATGTCACCCTTCCTCTAGGTGACGTACCATGTGATAGACGCTGCCAAATCCACTAAAGAAAATATTTATTTGTATTGGCACAAGAGGATTACAATAGAAAACCACCATTCAAACATTTAGTCATTGGCACAGAATCTTTATACTTGCCTGAGAAAAGGGCTACTTTTCAATGAAAGCCAGTGTGGCTCTTCCTTTCCTACATGAAAACTTTCTAACTGTTGCTAATTTTGCCATAGGTTGCCCATCCTCCTGGCTATCCTTTGTTCACGCTGCTGGCTAAACTGGCAATTATGCTCTTTCCTTTTGGTTCAGTTGCCTACCGGGTCAATCTTCTCTGTGGCTTATTTGGCGCTGTAGCTGCATCATTACTTTTTTTCACCGTTTTCAGGTAAAGTCGTTGATTAGTTAAAATTAATTTTGAACAATTGGTGGTATAGATTTCTTGTGGCTCTAGTGCATACATTAAACAAACAAAAAAAAGCAACTTGTTTGAAAGGTTTCCCTAAATCATGTGATTTCACTTTCTTAATTTACAGTAGTTTCATATGCATTTGACCCCTCAAATGATTACACAGTTGGTTCTGCTTCATACAATGGAGCGAAGGTGTCACCGGTTTATTATCACGATTCTCTGGTTAGGCAGAACTAATGAGGTTTGTCATTTTGTGAAGATGTAGATGAGCCAGTTTAATTCAACAATATGAGGTTCATTTTTTGGTAAATGGTAAATATCATTTAATTACTGTCTTGCTGATGGGAAGATGCCTATCAGGTCCAGGCCTGATACCTAATTAAGTTGTGTTCCAAATATGAACATGTCTACTTTTTGAAATAAGGCTATTAACTAGGAAAATCAATTTGAGATGTGGTTTTAGTAAGTTTTCACTCTGTTCCGTTATAGCTGTAGGGTAGGTAGGCAAATTAGATCCCACTTATTTCATGGATAGAAGACTTTCTTAGTTTGGAAGGCTACCCTGCTTTTTAAAAATTGGTCATTAGTTTAAAACTTTTGGCAAACTCATTCGTCTTTGATGTTTCTGTCTCTTTCATTTTTAACTCAGTGTATCCTATACCTTGAAGGATTATAATAAAAAATGCAAATTGTACTTTCTGCAAAAGGAAAGACCAAATTAAAGCACTTCTTCCAAAAACAATTGCAGTTCTTATTATAAAAACAAATGATTTTTGTATGTAAATATGATATAAATTAAATAGACATAATTTTGATGTCATTTTTGGAGGCTATATTTTTGTCCTTTACCTAAATTCTAAATTCTCTTTTAATTATGTATATAAATATAAAAGTTAATGTAACTCTAAAGTTTACATTTAAATTTATTGTAAAAAGCTTTCAGATTCAAATATAACTTGATAATTTGCTAAATTTTGTCTATATTATTAAATTTGTTTTAATTTCAGTCTTAGAGGTTTCCAGTGATAGCTAAATCCTTAAGTATGAGATATTTAAAATAATTTCTCTGCTTGGATTCATTAGTGTTATGAATATTTGTAAATGGTTAGAACAATTTCTGTTAGAATTGTTCCTTTTGAGTTTTTTATAATTAAGAGTCTGTCAGGATTTCCATTGAGAGAAAAACTGATCTTTTATTTTTAAAAATATCTAGGTTGAACAGGAACTTCCCTGTTCTGTATTTGAGTGTGAGTTATTAATTTTCACAAGACATGTAAGACAAAAACAGTTAAAGAAAACTAATATTTCTACTTATTTTAATGGTTTGTATTTTGGATCATTAATATAAGTATATTTAAGTGCTATGTGGATATAAATAGCTCTTTGTGCAAGTAAAGCAGTTCATTTTCTAGAGCTTTTCCATGTTTTCAACATATTAATTGTTGATGTCATTCCACATGAGAACCATTGTAAAAATTATAAGTACAAATCTTAAAAAAAAAAATCTTGACAGAATCCAAATCACTTTGGACAATAATTTTCATTTGAGTTGTCTACATTTTAAAATAGATTTTATTAATTATTATGATTGATTAAAATGGGTTTTAGATAAGCACACTAGCCTGTCATCCTTTTCGTTTAATATACATTACTAATGATTTGTTTTTATATTTGCTGACATGTGTCTTAACTCCAAACTTTTCAATGACAAAATTGAGTATTTGAGTGGTTTTAGTAATATAGTACGTACTTTGGAAAAGTTGCTTTCTTTCAGAAAAAGGATCTAACGATATTATCGCTTACATAATTTTAATATGAAAATACTGCATTATTTTGAATACAAATAATTGACAAGGTACATGTCCTTTGGGAACAACCTAGTTCAAGTGGCAAATCTGTTTTGTCAAACAATAGACACCCTTCAAAAAGGAGAAGCCATCTCTATGGTAATAGGACTAACAGTAGCCTATTGATTGAATGGAAGAAGACATTATACAATGTCAGCTGGCTTGTTACAATTTCATTTGTTGTATGACCTGAACTTAACCTTTAAAACCTTTCTTCTGTGAATATAAACCCAACAGCAGGACACAGTTTTTGTACAACCATTACGGTGACAGCTTTTTTCCTGTCCCAGTGTACAGTAAATATATTCCTTTACAGGTTGACTCCTTTATCAGAATTTGTTTAGAAGACATTTCACTACTTTATTCATTTACAGTTCAAGTCATCATTCCATTTTGTTGTTGAATATTGAAGGGTTTTGACAGTTTTATTCTTTCTTTCTTTTCCCCATCACTTAAGAGAACATTACTGTACATGTAGGATTAGTGCTGACTGGTGTGTGGCAAATTAATTCTTTTAACAGGTTTAGGTTTTTTTCAGGTAATTGTTCACATACCATTCACTATATTTAGCTCTTGGGGTGGACATAAAGACCTTCTGTACCTTTTAAACAAAGATTTTATTTCAAAAGCAAATTTCTGTTTAAATGTGTTGATGTAAAAAGCTCCATTTTTTTCAGTAAACATGACTTAGATTGAAAGAACAATTTATTCGTTGTTTCCAATTACTATGTAATTTTTGCTTTTCTTGCATCTTTCTCTTGCTTTTAAAAGCTGTAAGATGTCATTAACACTGCATTTTTTGTCAGTCTTTCCTAATGGTTGGCAAGAACTCATTTATATTTGCTTTGCTCTAATGTAGAAAGCATGAGTAAAACAGCACATGGAAAGCTGTGTATCACTGTAGTGTATTGAATTAAAAAGAGTAAGTTTGTAGCAGTTGTTTTTGTGTGTTTATTTATGTATTATCCCCTTCAGGGGTATTTTTAAGTATGCATTATGTTAGAGAGTTTAATCTAATACATTTCATTTATATAAAATAGTATCCATTTTATTAATGTGTACATCTGTGGTTTTAAGACTATGCAATATAGTTAGTGATTCATAGGAGCTGTGTTTTCTCTTTTAAGACCATTGAAGTAAATTATTTTTAAATTTGGCAGTATATTTAAAGTGTCCTATTTTATTTGAAATTCATAAACCCTATTAATATAAAATTTAAAAGTTATAGGTAATGTAAATCACTAGTATGAACACATTTAACATTGTTTAAACTGAAATTTAAAAATTATTTTCCCAGGAAATATCAAATGAGATTTTATATACTGAATAAGGAAGGAGTACTGCAGTCACTATCACCATCCAGTATCACTAAAAGAGAGGGGGTATGTTGCTAGCATGGTATAAAAATTCTTTATTTCCAGAAGATTTAAATTGCTTATCATATTGGATGAGGGTATATCTTGTATCATTTATTTTGGTAGTTACAAGTCAGGGAATATATTCTCAACAGACTTGAGAATCAGCCTATGCTTTTCAAATTATTACAGGCCAAATGGAACTATAGAAGAATTCATTCAACAATATTTATTGAGCACTCCTGTGAATTGAAAATAAAACTCTTAGTTTTTATAATCAAAATTTAGGGCTTATTTTAAAGAAAGTAAGGCAAAGTCATTAAATAAGCAGTTTTTCAAATATTTTTTCCAAAAGGCACAGTTTCAGAGAACTTACATAAAAATACTTGCTAACATTGTTAACATTGTACAGTAAAAAATCAAATCTCTTAGTGTAAGTAGGTTACCTGGAATATGTGGATATTAATAATAATTAAAGATATATGGAAACTATGCATACTACAAAGAACTTATGATCAATTTCAGTAGTACTTAAATATCTTCTGGCAGGTTGCTTTGTGCCAGTATTTTATTCATGGATTTTGTAATTTTCTAAGTTACATATTTCTAAACATTATGTTGCTGCTAAAAATTAATTTGATCAAACTTTTGGAAAGGGAATCTTTGAGTCTGAGCACTGTCTGCTATTCTTATAGCTTCAGTTAAGATTCCATTCAATAAAGAATAGAAAATTAAAATGCCATACCTTAGAGAATGCAGAATCTCCTGCTTAAGGGACATTTGGATTTTCCAGCTCAAAGAGTATTTTAGATTATTGCCATAGAGAATAATATGAAGCTCTTCCTAATTTCAGAAGTAACTATGCATAAGTAACAAATAGTTACCAAGTTTTTGTAGTTGAAGAAGAATGGAAAGTACTGGAGCATTAATTTCCATTCAGGAGAATATCTGTCTTGATCCCTGGTTAATTGATCATATATTTCTCTCATACTTGTATTAAAATTGCATTGACTCAGACTGCTTAAGCATATTAAGAGCCTGGTTCATTTGCATTTTCTTATAAGTAGAGGGACATATTAGGCTCAAATAGCAGCGCTTCATTTTGAAGGGAAAAAAGCAGGGCAAAAACTCTTTTTTAAGACTGTAGAGTCTTTTCTGACAGCTAGTCAGAGTTAGAATTAGTTCAAGGAAATGTTAATAATGCACTGCCTGGCCTAATCCCTTTGATATCACCAGGTATCCTCCTGTTCATGGGTTAATTGCTTTAAAAGCGAAGGCAATATTCTGAGCGGTGGGCCGCTTCACCTTTTCACAGCTGTTACCATTGAGTGACAACTAAATCCCATGTGTAAGATGAGGAAGAGCTCAATCTCCAATTGGGAGAAAATTTATGTAAACCACAATCCCTTCAGAATGTGCGGAAGTCATAGACTTTCTTGATTTACTCTGCTTTTCCCAGAAAGCTCTATTGTTCACTTTCCTAAGTCCCATCAACCCTTTGTAGCAGAATATCACAGCGGCAGCAGATAGCTTGAAATATATAAATGCTATCATAGCTCTGATTAATAGCAGTGCTTATGAGTCAAGTCTGATAACAGTGCAGCTCTCCACTCAATTTCAGATACTGCTAATGGAATCTGTCTTCTCCAATTGTAATATGAGAAGGCCTAATTTGCCATGGAGCTTGGAGCTGTCACCAGTAGGGGATTGTGGGGTCAGATGGGAGCTGCCAGGTTTTTGCCCTGCAGCTTGTATCTCTCACTTTGAATAGAGCAGCCCCCTGCCTGCCAGTTAGCTGATAGGCCGCCGTGGGGTTTATGCCACTATATACAATAGGAAAGGGCTACATAGGCTGACTTTATAATTGTGAAGCTAGCTCATATTTCCACAGCTACTGTGCTGCATAATTTCTAATAAGTGGTTTTAACAAATGTCAGATTATGAAAAGTTTCCTCAATTACAAAAACTTATAAAACATTTAAATTGCTAAATCTGTTTCCTGCCGAGATTTTGCCACTGGAACTAGTCATCAGTTATTATAGCTGCAATAATAAATGCATATATTTCTTAAAATTACAAATAAAATTATAGATCATAACTCATACAAAGCCATAAAAACAGAAAACAGCCTTCATGAATTGAGATTTTAAAATCTACTTCATCACTTTGCAGAAGACTAATATTAAATCTCTATTGTTTATGAAGTCAGTTAGTGTTGCTGCTGAAAGTAGTTTAATACCCTCATTTCTGTTTATTTTAGTTATTTGGATGTTTTATTTACTTCATGTACTTTTTGTATCTTAACATTGTAAAAATTCTGCAGCATCTTCTAAGTTTTCGGTTTAAAAGGACTTAATGTGATGACACGCCTTGACCAGTGCCTTTGAGAATAATGTGCTGGAATATACTTTTATCAAGTTCAGTCTTACAACTAAATGCAAAATACACTGTCAAGATTGAGTAACAAGCTAATATTAAGGTCTTGTGTGTTTTTACACATTTCAAACAAAATTGACTACAATCTCCAATTGGGGAATTATCTTAAACTAGGCTTATACAAGGTATTTGGCATACTGTGAAAACTTAGTAAATATGAAATAAATGATGGTGGTTTCTGTTAAGCCTAGTTCAGTGTTTTCTTTTAGATATTCAGGTATAAGTTGATGGAGTCTAATAAAATGAATTGTTTTAAACTTTGAATAGCATTATCATTTATCAGTTAATGCATAAATCTTAATTCTAATGGAAATTCTGTGATACATTTTTTGATGTGGGCTATTCATAGTCTTATTTCCTCTATCTCTGTTGTGCTTTTTTATTTTTTGAAGACTTTTAACTTTTTTTAATCAACTTTAGGGGTTTTAAATCAGGAACAATACGTAGTACTTTCTCTTTAGAGTGCTGGTAGTTAATATTTCTGTAGCTGAAAATTCAAGGTTGAATAGTACTCCTTTTGATTGACTCATGAAATAGAACTAACCTTGATAGAATTTTTATCTGGAGTAAGAGTAAATTTTTATAAAATGTGGGAAAATGAACTTATTTGCAAATTTATTAAAGATGAAAATGTTTTTAGTATTTTTAGGCTCAGTGGTGGTGGCTTCAGAGGTAAAACTTTAATATATCATGTCTTAAATTACTGATTTATGTTCCTAGGTCTAAACTTGAAAATGAAAAGAAAATATTTATATTCTGTTGCTCTCTAAATAGCCACTGATTGTAGTTTTCCCACAGAGGACCTGGCATATATTAGGTGCCCAGTACATATTTGTGGAGTGAATGCCACCAAAAGAAAGAGGTTTAGCAATGCTTAGGTTTTAGTAGCTTAGCTCCTTAGTTTGACCATACTCCAGGTAGATTGGAGAGAGAAATATATGGTGTTGATTATGTGAAAGAGCCAGAAGGGAACATTTGTATCACTTTCATGAACAAGATCCAGAAAGATAAGATCATGGAAGCATAAGGGTAGCAGATTTGCTGTTGATTATATCCTGCTTTGCCATACTTCTTCCCTGTAATCCATTGCACTATTTTAGTTGTTCGTATGAATTGACACTACTAGCAATTTATTAAATAATAATGCTCAGATGCTGCATTGTGTTCAGCTTATTTGAATTCTACTCACTTTAAGTAGGAATTCTCAGTATACACATAGTATCCCCTCCATATTGGGTTCTTTGCATGCAAGTAACACTGAAGACAAATACATTCATGGATTTTATGAGGCATGTCAAATGTGTGTTCGGAAAGAATTTCAGGTTTCTGTTATTTGCCTTTTGATTGAGGGTTAGACAAACATGTGACTACACATGAAAATCAAATACCGTGTAGTGGAAAGAAAAATACACCTTATCATCAATAGCAAACCTGTGTCAGTGTTGTAAATTGTAACCTCCTGATTTATCCATTGTGTCAACAGATGAGTAGTATTCCATCAGTGAGAAAACTGCTACACAATCAGGACCTTTCTTAGGAATCTTATCTAGGCCTCATGGATTTTGTGAACTGAAAAAGAAGGCAGTTACATTTTAACCAGAGAATTCTGACACACATTAGTTAGGTTGCTCTTATAATTTTTTTTTCTTTTTGTAGCGATGAGGTCTCGCTATGTTGCCCAGGCTGTTCTCGAACTTCTAGCCTCAAGCTGTTCTCCTGCCTTTATCTCCCAAAGTGCTAGGATTACAGATGTGAGCCATGCACTCAGCCTTTGGATGTTCTTAATAGCATCACGTCTTTCTTACCCCAGTGGAGAATTTCTTCCATTTGCATTATATGGGTGAAATTTTAAACACTTTAGACTACTCTTCCCATACTACTATACTTTTGGTGTTCCTGTCCTCACTGACTAAACATTGTGCTCTCCTAGAAGGTGAACTACTTGCTGTTAGTGTTAACTCAAGAAAAAGTAATCAGGAAGATTTATTTACTGTAAATACACTGCAAAATATATTTTATGTATGAAATATACAATTATTTACATAAAATAAAACAAGCTACAATAACTTTTAAATTTGATATTTTGAAGCATCTTATATCAGTACTTTCCTCTATTACTTTGAGACCTTAGAATTAAATAAACCTCTAACAATATAAAAACTTGATTTTGATTATAGGTATTGACATGTATCTATCTTTTACAATTCAATGATTGTGTTATTAAAATTATTATAGTAATTAATGGTGTTTGAATTGTGTGATCCTCATATGGTCTCATAACATTTTAGTTTTCTGTAAGTCAGGTTAGATTCTAAAAATATGTGTTAAATTTGAAGCACTACGCCCTTTAACCTTATTCTGTGACACTCTGTGAGAATTAGATTGAGAATGGAAAACTTTTCTTCTCCTATGATATTGAATTTATCATAAAGTGTTCTTAAGTTAAAATGGAAAATAGTTTAGACTACTTGCAATATATTAGTGAGTTCTGGTTAAAAGACCTTTCATTTTATTCACAACCTCATTTGAATTTCTCTTCTTTTTCTTCAGTTTGCTTTTAGTTAGTTTAAAGTAATTTAATCAATTTCAGCAGAAAATGTATGTCTTTTAATTTTAATGAGCTAACTTAAGATTCCACGTTAGCATATTATTAACTCCTTAGTTGCTTTTTAAAAATAATAATTACTTAAGCATATTTGTTCAAAAGAGTAAAATGCAAATTGAAAGTAGAGGTCCTGAATTGTCAAGTGAAAGCACAGTGGTGTTTTTTATCAAATTATTTTTATTTGAAAAAACATTAATCATCAGACTTAGTATGTGAGAAGGTAAAGTTTGTTTTGTTTGCCATATTTTGGAGGTGCCTATATTTACAATTTATTTGCCCATTAGACTTTATGGATGATACAAGACAGCTTGTTTTGTGAGCTTGGACTAACAATTTGACTTAAAACTCATGTTTAAATAACATCAGGTTGGACATTCCTTCTATTTATTTTTAAAAGAAAGATTACTTTAGTCAGAAATTTGGACTGCCTATTTATTTAACAATATTGCCTTCAATAAGATTTATAAATAACATTTCACTCTGCTTTTATAATTTAACTCTTCCAAACAATTTAAATATGTATTGTAGCCTTTTCAGGGGAAAATTCAATTTCTGGAATTTATCCTGGCTAGAGTTATTCCCAAAAAGAAATTGCAACTAACTTGTCTAATCACTCACTCACAGGATACCTTTTCATTGATAGAGATGATAACTGGCCAGGCTTGTAATGTAATGAAGGCCCCAGCCATCAAAAGGGGCAATAGATAGCTGGGTTCGGTGGCTCAGCCTGTAATCCCATGCCTTGGGAGGCTGAGGTGAGTGGATTGCCTGAGCCCACGGGTTCGAGACCCGCCCGGGGAACTTGGCGAGACCTCATCTCTACAATAAAAATCAAAAAATTAGCTGGGCATGGTAACGCGCCTGTAGTTCCAGCTACTTGGAAGGCTGAGGCGGAAGGATCGAGTCTACGGTGGCCGGGAGCGTGCCACTGCACTCTCCAGTCTGGGCGACAGAGTGAGACTCCAACTCAAAAAAATAAATAAATAAATAAAAGAAAGAAAGAAAATTCCCAGACAACGTCATCAAAGTGGCAATGCTTTCGCAAATCTCACTTCATTTCCAAGGGGTAGGGGGAACCGCCCCTCCCAAACAATTCTCCCATTTCCTTCCTAAGACAGCCCCACCCCCAAGGCTGGATTCCAGCAGCCATGTTAATATCATGCAACCCACCCAGGGTGTGAACACCTGATGGTCACATTCTCTGCCTCTGAAAGTTGGAACTGGGACTCTGCAGGTTGCTGAAACGAGGCACTTGCAATTCAAAAGCTGCAGCATGGCTGCCCTCTGCCCAGAGAGGCCGAGAAACCTAGTCCCAGACACCAAGAGGGAAGCAGAGAGAAGATCACCCCACTGGCGGTATTCACAATCACCAAAACACGGTAAAAACCCAGCTGTCCATCCATGGACCCGCGGGTCACAAGATGTGGCCTCTGCATGTAATGGAATGTAATTCAGCCTCAAAAGAGAGGACACTATGACATATGCTTCAGCATGGGTGAACCCTGAAAACATCATGCTGCGTGAAATAAGCCGGCCACAAAAGGTCACAGATTACAGTCCCACTTGGAGGAGGTCACAGAGTGGTCAAATCCATAGAGACAGGTTGCCGGGGCGAGCGAGGGGTGATGGGGAGTTGGTGTTTAATGGGTTCAGAGTTTCTGTTTCGGTTGATGAAAAAGTCCTGGGATGCGGCCGGGGGCGGTGGCTCAAGCCTATAATCCCAGCACTTTGGGAGGCCGAGGCGAATAGATTGCCTGAGCCCGCAGGTTCGAGACCAGCCTGGGCAACATGTAGAGACAAGGTCTCACCAATAAATCAAAAAATTAACCGGGCGTGTTAGCGCATGCCTATAGTTCTGGCTACTTGAAAGACTGAGATGGAAGGATCGCCAGAGTCCAGCAGGCTGATGCTGGAGTGGCCGTGAGTGTGCCACTGCACCCCAGCCCGGGTGATGGAGTGAGATTCCAACTCAAAAAAAAGAAAAAAAGAAAAAGAAAAAGCCCTGTCCTGGCTGGGCTCGCGGGCTCAGCCTGCAATCCTGCGCCTTGGGAGGTCAAGGTGAGTGGATTGCCTGAGCCTGCGGGTTCATGACCCACCTGGGCAACTTGGCGAGAACTCATCTCTACAATAAATCAAGGTGTGGTAGCACACGCCTGTAGTTCCAGCTACTTGGAAGGCTGAGGCGGAAGGATCATCGGAGCCCAGCAGGTCAAGGCTGCGGTGGCCGGGAGTGGCCACTGCACTCCAGTCTGGGCGACGGAGTGAGACTCCAACTAAAAAAAAAAAAAAAAAGTCCTGTCCTGAGATGGACGGTGGTGATGGATGCACAGCATTGTGACTGTGTTTAATGCCACTGCATTGCACACCTAATTGGTTATAATAACACATTTTACACTGTGAATGTTGCACTGCAATTTGAAAAGAGGGACGGTGGGCAGGCAGGTACTGCCTGAGTTCCCAACCCTCATCCAACTGGCCAGCTCCCTGGGAGCCCAGGGCAGCTCCCAGCTTCCCAAGACATCCCTGAATCCTCCGAATACATTTCTTTTTTCACTTAAGTACATTCAAGCCGGGCCCTGTCCTTGCAAGCATAAGAATCTCCATGTGACATCCGGGCATAGTTGTTTCTGGGACAGCATCACCCTCTGCCCAAGGTCAACCCCCAAAAGGCTTGGTGCCTCGACACCCAAAGCTCTTCTTCCTGACCGCAATAAAATCATCCTCCACACATTTCTTTTCTCCTTTATTCATTTGTAATTGATTTGAGTCAGGGTCTCATTCTGTCGCCCAGGCTGGAGTGCAGTGGCACAGTCACAGCTCATAGCAGCCTAGACCTCCTGGGCTCAGGCCATCCTTCTGCCTCAGCCTCCTGAGTAGCGGGGACTTCAGGCGCACACCACCACACCCAGCTCATTGTTTTTATTTTTTGTAGAGATGAGGTCTTGCTGTGTTGCCCAGATTGCTCTTGAACTCCTGGGCTCAAGCAATCCTCCCGCCTCAGCCTCCCAAAATGCTGAGAGGACAAGCCTGGGCCCCTGCACCCAACCTCCGCATTGATTTTAAAACTGCTTGAGACACGCCCACGCGTCCCAGGGCGGGAAGCCTTTCTCCGCCCTCCCTTGCATTTTATTTTCATTTTCCTTGTCAGTGTTTCACAGCTTGAACCTTCACCCAAAACCAGCCGTCTTGGGCCCAAACACCAGCCCCACCCTCAGAGGGCAGATGTGCTCAAACTCGGAAGACAAGTCAGAGAGCATGGCTCTCAGAAGTGGTGGGGTACAGGTGCGTCCCCGGATGAAACGCAGCCACCCGGCGGTGACTGTTCTGGGAGACGACAGCCTCTCCTATGGATAAGCTCCCATGGGGTCAGTCTGTGGGCCACACCCTGTTTTATAGACGTCCCATGGAGCTAGGAGAAGCTGCCAACACCCCGGGTTCCTGGAAGGATAGAATTTGACTTCACAGTCATTGCCTGAGATGGTGCGATCATCCAGAAACCGGGTAAAATACACAAATCATCTTACAGACACCACCCAAGTAGCTGGAACGCAGGCCTCATTCTGTCCATTTGAAAGATGGGGAGGGCCGGGCACGTTGACTCATGCCTGTAATCCCAGCACTTTGCAAGGCTGAGGCTGGAGAACTGCTTGAGGCCAGGACTCCCAGACCAGCCTGGGCAACATAGCCAGACCTTGTCTCTACAAAAAAAAAATGTTTTTTGAGTCCGAGTCTCACTCTGTCGCTCACTCCAGCGTTGACCTGTTGGGCTCCAGCGATCCTTCCGCCTCAGTCTTCCAAGTAGCCAGAACTATAGGTGTGCACTACCACACCCGGCTAATTTTTTTTATATGTCGTAGAGACGAGATCTCGCCAACTTGCCCAGGCTGGTCTCGAATCCCTGGGCTTGGGCAATCCTCTCGCCTCGGATTGCCAAAGTACCGGGATTACAGGCTTGAGCCACTGTGCCCAGCTTACAAAAAAATTTTTAAAAGAAAGGAAGATGAGGAAGCTGAGGTCCAGAGAGGTCAAGTAACTTGCAAAAAGTCACACAGTTAGTAAGTAGGAGAGCTGCTATTTAAATCTAGGTCCTTTAACCTCCATAGCCCAAGCCCTTAACTGCAGGGAGAACCGGATTGGGGCTGCCAGTGGCAGGTGGTTCTGGAGGCAGGGAGGCCAGGCTCTGGGCTTTAGGCCCTCTGATGGGCTCCAGACCTCCTAAGCCACCTGCCCACAGCCTTGAAAGTGGTCAAGGCCGCAAGGCATGCTGGGCGCTGGGTGCTGTGTGTGTGCAGAGCGGGGGGTCCCATTCCCACCTGTCATCCTCATCCAGCTTTTGCAAACAAAGTTGAGGCCATAGGCCCTTTTCCGGGTCAGTCCACCCGTGTGTCTTGCAGGCAGACACCACTCACTCCCTTTGGCTGGGGGACAAGTTGCTGGGCTGGGCCTTGACTTGGGTGACCTCCAGCCCCGGGGCTCTGGGTCCTCCCACCCGCTCCTCCAGCTCAGAGGGAAGGCGTCACCCCCGGTGAGGGGACATGTGACCCACACATCCCTTCCCCAGTTGCTCCCTCCTGGCCCTCCAGCCACGCGGCTTTAAGAGCGACCAACCCAGGGCCGAGGCTTCACAACAAAGACTGCAGCCTGGACAAGGCCTGTAATTATTACAGCAGGATCAAACAACCCCAAGTTTGAAACCAACTTCCTTAGCAGGCCTCGGGACCTCGAGCAAGCCACTCGGCCCCATGACCTCTGTGTGCTCATCTGTAAAACGGGCATAAAGATACTCAACTTGGAGGGCTGTTGTAAGGTGTAACCACACTCGTTTATATAAAGCATCTAGTAGGTAGCCTCAGCCTTTCTTTCTTTTTTTTATTGAGTTGGAGTCTCACTGTCGTCCAGACTGGAGTGCAGTGGCTGTTCCCGGCCACCGCAGCCTCGACCTGCTGGGCTCCGGCGATCCTTCCGCCTCAGCCTTCCTAGTAGCCGGAATTACAGGCACATGCTACCATGCCCGGCTGATTTTTTTTTAATTTATTGTAGAGATGAAGTCTCGCCAATTTGTCCAGGCGGGTCTCGAATCCGCGGGCTCAGGCAATCCACTCACCTCAGCCTCCCAAAGGCATGGGATTACAGGCTGAGCCACCCAGCCCGGCTCTCTCTTTTTTTTTTTTTGAGTTGGAGTCTCACTCTGTGGCCCAGGCTGGAGAGCAGTGGCACACTCGTGGCCACCGCAGCCTCAACCTGCTGTGCTCAGGCAATCCTTCCGCCTCAGCCTTCCAAGTAGCTGGAACCACAGGCGTGCGCCACCCCGCCCAG